>JAWWEE010000158.1:54584270-54625840 GCA_035221455.1 Xenops minutus
GCCCCCCCCCCCCCCCCCCCCCCCCCATTATTTCAACTGTAGTGAAGCAGAGCACAGTAATATTTTAGGTAGAAATAATCTTTGTTTGAAAGGTCATTTGGCTTTTTTTAGTGCAAATCTTGGTAGTGAGACTTGAAGCAGTGCATTAATCAGCCTAACTTATTTTGCATAGATATTAGTGCTTTATAATAACAATAAATCAAGAATCTATCCACACACTTTTCTGACTTAATCTTGTCTACACACTATTTTACCCTGCAAACAGATCAATCTGTGTGTGTATAGGACGGTTTGATATAGGAATCTTTTATTCTCCCTAATGCTTTTATTCTTTGGAGAATAGAGCCCTCAAGTAGTAGGTGTAAACAAATATAATTTTCTCAGTCTCCCACCTAAAGAAGAAGGACTTAATGAAGGAAAGGAGACTGTGTCTACCACTCAATATAGTGATGCAGAGAATTATGAAGATATGCACACTGAAGTCTCCTCCCTTGGCATGGGGAACCCTGCTTCCTTCTGTCAGTGAAAACAGGCTGGTAAATTCCTTTGGTTGGCTTTCCATTGGCTTTCATTTTTGACACAAAGCACTCAAACAGTGAACAGCACAGATGGGTTCATGCTACGAAAGGAAAAAAATCTGCCTTCCAGGGTACCAATGCATTTTATTGGAAGGGTAGTTGTCAGTGTACAAATACTGGTGATTCAGAACTGCCGTTGTGTGTGTGCAAGTGTCTGTGAGAGATGATATGGTTGGGAATTCTGCTGTGCACTTAGCTTAGGTTGCCTTTTTCATATGGTCCATAGCCTTGTTCTGTGATTTGCTACAATTGGTAATCCGTAAGTGAGTCCCATTCTCAGGTCTGACTTGCTAAGCAAGTTCTTCCTGATCCCAGCTCAGGGAATCCCATTAGAGGAGACCAGGCTCATGGCAATTTTTCACATATTCATTGATTGATGGAATTGCTGGATCATTTAAAATGCTGATCTTATGAAAAGTGGGGCAATACTCCTTACAATACCTGGTTTTCAGCCAAAAATATGAAAATGATGACCTTGTCCTAAAAGGCTCTGTGACAAATATCTGATCAGGGCGAAGAAGCTACAGCTGGCTACACCTTTTTGTCCAGGCCTATAAATGGGTTTTATCACATCACAGCAACCATAAGTCAAATATTTGGTGTTACAGTCTCTGATCAATGAAGTAGATCCTTCCCCAAAGCAATTGGCTTGTATTGATTTATAACCAGGTGGTTACCTGGGCCATCATACGTCCCCTGTGTGAAATCTGTTCCAGTCTTTTTCTGTTTATTTCTCTTTCATTGTATCAATGTTTTGCAACCATATGTATTCTTCCTCTGAATATGATCATTGACCTGGCAATGTGCACTTGCAGTCCAGAAGGCCAACCACGTACTGGCCTGCATTATTGGAAGCATCATCAGCATGTTGAGAGAGGTAATTCTCTCACTCTACTCTGCTCTTGTGATACCCAGCCTGAAGTAAGGTGTCAAGCTCTGGGGCCTCCAACTCAAGAAACATGTGGACCTCTGAGTTATCACAGGGCTGGAACATCTCTCCTGTGAAGACAAGCTGAGAGCGTTGCAGCTGTTCAGCCTGGAGAAGGGAAGATTCCAGAGAGATCTTATAGCACCTTCCAGTACCTAAAGGGGGTTTACAAGGAGGCTGGAAAGGGACTTCCCACAAGGGTATGTAGTGATAACACAAGGGGGAATGGCCTTAAGCTGAAGGAGGATAGATTTAGATTAGATATTAGGAAGAAACTCTTTACTGTGAGAGTGGTGAGGCACTGGAACAGGTTGCCCAGAGAAGTTGTGGATGCCCCATCCCTGGAAGTGTTCAAGGTCAGGTTGGATGTGGCTTTGAGCAGCCTCTACTGGAAGTTGTCTTCCTCTACTGAAAGTCTAATGCAAGTTGTCCCTGTCCATAACAAAGGGGTTGGAACTAGATGATTTTTAAGGTCCCTTCTAACCCAAACCATTCTATGATCCTATTATTAAACTCAAGTCAGGGATCATGATGTACAACTTAAAGGCTTAAAATGACACATCTGAGTCCTAAAAAGCTCACAGTCATATAGAAGATGGAGAAAAAAGAACTAACAGGTGAAGTGAGATATAAAATGGCAGAGCAGGGCTCCTTCCAGGACTCGGAGGCAATGCTGTCTCTTCACCCCACTTCAGAGGACCCAGTGGTTTGGTACACGACCAGAGCTGCACAGTTACTCTGTATTTTGCCACTGCCCTGTAAAGTCCTAACTTTTAATTCAGAGATAACATGCCTGGATAATCTGTTTTTAAAATAAGAATAAAATTAAAAGTGTCCTTTACAAAGGTTGCTTTCTTTGGTTAGGTATGACGATTTGATGCTGGGGGGAGTGCCATCACACCACTTTTTCCATTACTGTCCAAACAACATGTTTTTCATCTAGAACATAAAGGCAATGTAATTTCTTCATGGACAAAAGGGAAAAAAATAAATAAAATAATTGAGATGGCAAGGAAGATTAGGCATCTTGGAGAATGGTTTGATCCAAAAGTAATACTTTAGACAAAGTGAAAGAGAAAACAGTATGAAATCTATAGGGACATTCCTGATTTCTAGCCTAATTCACAAAGATTACTTGTCATAAGGTACCATGAGTAATGTAAAATAAAAGCACATGCATATGATGGGAAACTTAAGCAGCTGACTTCTTTATGTGGCAGTAAACTGGGGTAATCTATTCCTGTCCACTAATGTTTATAAACATATTGTAAACAAGCATAAATGAACAGCTCATCTCTCTGAGGGGACCAGATGCATCCTTAACACTGATTAAGTGTTTTGTTCTGCCTGAGTGTCTGGCAGAGGTTTATGCTCCAAAGCAGAGGGAGGGAGACAAAGTAATGACAGTCTCATATTCTCCTGGCTCTTTAGCTGCTTTGGGGGTTTGAGCAGGCAGTATAGCATGTATAATTCTACTGATGATAATTTTCCACAGCACACCATCACACGGGATACATTTTGCATGTCAGGTTTTTAAAACCACTTTCCAAGTCTCTTTTATTGCAAAGGAAATTGGAGAGACAAGGAGAAGCAGGAGCACCAATAGTGCTTGGGAAGGTCCCCTCATCTGTTTAGGTCCCCTCATCTGCTTCCATCCACTTTAATACCACCTAAAAGATCTGAATGCTTAGTCAGTGTCATGATAACAGTCACAAATACAGCACATTCTTCTTCTTGTGTGTGTTGGTAAGCTGCCTCTCACTCTTCAGAAGCCTGAGGTCTAAAACTGGAAAAAACTTTTATTTTTACAGTTTCCCACAGAAATTGAGGTCAGAAATTATGTAATATCTCACCTCATTCATATCCTGTGATTCTACAGCCAGTTCCTAACTGTTCTGTGGGGTGTAATTTTAAGAGCTGAATTTTATGGGCTGTTCCGCACTTCTTCTCTCCCTCCCCAGTAATTACAGCTACAAATGCAATTCATATGGACTCAGATGAACTCTTTGTTGAGTAGCAGGGTGAGGATTTGCTGCCGACTGCACGCAAGCTGAACAGAGATCAAAAAATCTGCGTATAGCTATTTGTTAGTGTGAAATCCTCAAAGCCAGCACCTAAAGCTTTCAAGACAGAGTGCTTTCTTTCCTGAGAAGTCTGGCTGTTTCTGGGAGCTCAGTTGTGGAACCCATCTTTGCTTTTCTGACTAAATTCCCTGCAAGAATGGAAACTGGTATGAAAGGGTGAAAGATGGGCTTGGGTTTTTTTTCAGAAACAGAAAGGTAGTGTGCATGTTTTATAATAGTGCAATAATCATTGTTTTATCCCTTTATCTTTCAGCCAGGTTTGCTTTTTTACTACTACTAGTGAACTAGGCAATTTTGTTCTAGCACATTAATTAAAACAATGCTTTCAATAGCCTTATTTACTCATATTACTTATGTTGCCCTTGGTAAAAACAGACAATTGCCACAGCTGACAAAGTAACTTTTGAGCCTCTTTAACTGGCCCTTGTACTCTTAAGACTATTAACTAAATACTTGCAGAATTTCATGGATCATGGGACGCTATGCACAAATTGTAATTGGCAGTGTATGAATGCTGAATGTCTAAATGTGTTTGTGTTTTCTATTATATCAACTACCTCTATTTGCTGTGCTACTGTGTACCTAATGTATCTTTATTCTAGGGTAAAGGTGTCATGGCATGGTCTGTCTGTTGTTTACTGTGCAAATAATGCATAGCTCTGCAAAAGAAAAGGCCAAAAGCAAGCTAAAATAGAAAAGTCATTCCTGCAGAGTAGTAAGATTTTTGTCTCTAAGAACTGCTCAAGCTGTGTAAGGGAAGAAAACTGAGTAACCAGCTCTAGGAGGGTCCATCATCTCCCCTGCCCACTGCTTCTCTTTTAGGCTGAATAAACACGGTGATTTGACCCCAGAACATCACTTCAGGTTCATGTTAAATAAGCCTTGGATTGCAGCTACATGGGCAAAATAGCAAATGCTGGGTATTGCTGTTGGGGCTGTAAAGACCTATATCTGAGCTGAGGCACTTGGAAGCAGAGATTTCTAAGGGAAAGCATTTTTTTTTTAGAAAGTGAAGTATCAAGGGGAAACTTCACAACAGCAACAAAAAAACCTGTTTAAAGATGCAAATGATGTAAAAAGGTCAGGAAGATTGATTGGAAATTTAAGAAAGGTTTCTTTCCCCTCAGTGACATGGAAGATGGATTGCAGGACAAACAACATTAGCTGCTTATATTCTCTTTTTCCCTTTCAGGCTTACACATCAATGCTAATGAACCTGGATGCTTATTTATTTGCACATAAGTTGTACTGCACATATTAAAACAAAACATTTTTTCCATTGCTGTGGATATTTTAGGATCTATTAGCATTAATGACTTACCTCTTCACAGAAAGAAAAACTCGGGGGAAAAAAGAAACCCAACCCTTGGCTCCATAACATAAAGTAGATCCTCAGGGCAGCTGAAATGTCAGAAAAGCATTAGCATGCCAAATCCACAGTCTCCTCCATTTGCGATTTTATTGCCACATCTTTTCCTCATCATCAGTCAAGCAAGTTTGGAAATAAAAAGGGCAAACTTCTAGACACAGATATGTGGAGCATCTTTTCAGGTTATTGCTGGTAAAACTCTAACTGCACGCTCTCTGGGGACAGTGGCAGCTCAAGTGCAAGCTGGGCTCTGGAGGTGACACTGAATGCTCCCAGATCCCCCAGCATCTCTAGGTGGGCCAAAATTCACTGCACACTCTAGAATCTGTATTCAACAGCCTCAGTATTTTCAGAAAAGGACTCTAATCCTCCTCTAAAATAACAGACAAAAGAGAGGTTTATAGTGAGGACAGCACTTCTCAATGTGACAGCACAGAAGGGAGCTGTGTGACTTCCCAGTCATTCAGACAGCCTCTGTACACAGACAAAAAGGCCTCTGCAAATCAAGAGCTCTTGAACAACTATTAATTTTGTTCATAATGGAGCTATAGCTATAAGGAAATTCAGTTGTCAGTGCTAGTTATGATCATTAATTACTTTGGTTACAGGGACAATGCAGATAGGACTTGCCTGAAAGCAAAACCTGGATCTGTGCATGTTTATGACTAGCAAGCAGTCCAGACTCTCCCGGCAGGGAGTCTTTCCAGAGGGGAGGAGAAGCTGCAGACTGCAACTTGCTGGAGGTCAGTTCCCTGTATACCATACTCACACACCTGGCCACAAGTAATTTGGATTTTCAGACAGGGACTCTGGTCTATACTTCATGTCTGGACTGTAGCCATCAAAGAGGGCATTTTTTCTTCCTCTGGCATGGCCCAGAATGGACGTGCAATTTTATGTGTCTCCTCAGCCTTGACGTGTAGGTGAGGTTGTCACTTACAATGTAGGGAGGAGGCATTTCACAGTGAAAGCAGATGAAATGGAGCCTTAAATTTCTTGCAGACTTTAATGTTTCAGAAGTGAGAGCTGCTGCGAAGCGCTTGGTGACTTGTTCTGCTCTCTCTGAGCTCATTGCCTGTTGCATGGTGCTGAAGAAATGTGGTGTGTTATAGTGCTGGAAGGGTCATTTTTCCACTGTGCCTCCAATCAGCAGAGTGCGAGGAAGAGGAGGAGAGAGAGTACCAGAAACCACACAAAACCAGCTCAGAGTTCCATGATAGACACATCTGGAAGCAATTGCCACATTAATTAGTATATTGATTTTCTCCTCTTCTAGCTATTCTCCCACTTAAGGGTTTGCTCAGCTTGATTTGGGCTATCTATTGCCATGGAGAGACTGAGTTTAAATCTGCCTTTTGGCAGTTTAGAAAATGAGAAATAAATGGAAAAGGTTCTGCCTTCCCTAGCCAGGTTATTATGTGCTCACAAAGAATACCTGTCCCTAAAGGATGGGCATGGCACTTATTCCTATGCAAAAGAAAAATTCACCTATCCATTTTGAATGGTGACTGACTGCATCAGCTGGACTGAGAGGTGTCTATGGGACAAAGACATACATGGTAGAGGAGCATGGGTGTCTCATACTGCTCAGGTAACTGTGATAAGGTGAACACACAGACTGGGTTCCTCTGTACAGAGGCTGTGGACTTCTACAGATCCATGGCTTTCACATCAGTTCTAGATCTGAGAATATCTGAGCCTGTCTTGCTTTGGAGTCTCTTTTGCTACCTCTTAGTTTGAATCTTCCTGGAAAATGCTTCTGGTGCCTTTAAACAATGCAGGCTGTGTTTTCTGGCCTTTCTTCTCCTTCAAAATTTTTCTGACACCCCCTGCCATTTCTTTTTGATCCAATCTTGTTTAGTCCACATGACAATTTCTGTGTGTAAGAGAAAATTGCTATAAAAGATGTCACCATGCAGCTTTCCCCTCAGTGTACAATATACCATGTGTATGACAGGTTATAGGGCATTTCACTCAACTTAAACTGTGGATTGCCCACTACTGTTACTTAATGCATATGTAATGAATTAAAAATCTGGAATGAGTAATGGTTATAGCTGATTTGACCTTACTTTGTACAATGTGAGGCCATTTCTGGCAATCGTGATCTCATTGTAGCTTTAATGACCTCATCTAATTATTACTAACTCAAAGACCTTTAGTGCTTTAATGTGAGTCAGAGAATGCACATCAGCAAACTAATGAAGTCATCGCATTGTGCTAGACTTTGACCAGAAACAGGGATTCATTTGGAAAATTAGAAAAAAAATACATTAGGGAGAGGAAGCTTGAGATGATTTCACATTTATTTCCCTGACTTGAAAGGGGAAATGATAATAACATTGCTGGGGGAAAAAAAAAAAAGGTAGATGAAAGTAATATTGATCGCTGCAAACTATTGAGTGAAATGGATAGAGGAGCATTGTGTTGCACTTCTTGAAAGAAGCATGGAAAGGTACATTGGGTTTATTTATTTTTAACACATACAGCTCATCTAGATTAGTCTGTGGACACAGGAAAGTAAATGATAGAATCACCCAGTTTAGGAACAGAGATGCTACTGGACCTCTCACCCAAATATTATGGCACAGCGAAAAGAGCATTAGTTTCTCCACACAGAAGGTATAAAATTAAGCCATTTACCAAAATATTTTATTTTTTTAATCTCTCTCATTAAGCACTGGGTCTGTAAATGAAAAAGGTTTGCTCCAATCTGTTAAAGAGTCAGAAATCTCTGTTTCTCACTAGCAGGTAGAACAGGTTATAGTATAAGCTATTATGCTCTCCAAATCAATGTTTTGTCTCAAAATATGAAAATAGAATATCAATATCATAACATGAATTTAACAGCAAGGCACTCACTCACTGTGTATTAATCAGATTTTAAAGAGGCCTGGAAATGTCATGAGAATGAGGTGCCTTATGAAAATTCAATTCATTTCTGCTTCTGACCAGGCAAGAATATTTAGAGAATGGGCTTTTGTACAACCCAACAGTACTTGAGTATTTTGACATCCTCAGTTGTCACTCCAATTTGGAAAAAAACCCCTGGTTCCAACAGATCAAAATCCTTTTTAGAAGGATTAATTGTTTTTTTTTCTTAAATTAATTGATAATTTTCTTAAATGCTTAATAGATGCACTCAGTTCTTGCAACTTTGCAGATCTACTGAAAAAAGAATTAAATATCAGTGATTATCCTTCCACTTCCTGAAGAAGACCAAGAATATAATAAAATAGGACAACTTTAGTTCACCAAGTGATATAGACAGTTACTCAAAGCAGATTTGCAGACTTCCTCAGTCTTAACCATAGTCATTTCATACTGAAGGCAGATGCTCAACTTGCAGTGATTTCTGAGGGAGCAGAGTTACACAAATAGATTTTGAAAATCCCACCTACTTTCTGACAAGTGCTTATTAATCCCTAATCCAGGTTCACATCCTTCCCCCTGAGATAAGCACCATTGTTTTACAGGTCAATATGTTTCCTGTCCAAAAGAAGATTTGGGATAATTTTTCCATCATCTTTCTGATGGTCAGTTTAGTCTTAAATTTGTGATGCCTCCTGGGCTTTAAAGAGGCAGAACACTGTTCCTCAAGTAAATTGCCCATAACTGCAATGCTCTTTATGCCACTGTGCTGCTCCACAGAATGCCACAGCAGTTGCTGAGGATCTGGCCCATGACTGTGAACACACACTTGTTGGGCAGAGACTGAAATACATTTGATGGTGAGCATATGACATGCTCAAATCACCTTCCTACCTCATCCCTTCTTCAGATTTTTACCTACTCTACTGAAGGAGGGTGCTCTGGACCATAACTTTATTCAGGGATATATATAGTCATGCCACCAGGTAGGCAGGTAAGCACTTCTTCATTTTATTACCATACAAACCTAACCCTGCAATTCACAATCCCAGGATGATTCATGTTCAATTATTGCAATGTTACAGATATCAGCCAGTTGAAGAGTAGCTATGGAAGTCTCTGTACTTAGAGCTTCAGGGAGACTATGGCTAAGAATCCCTGGAATGTGCCATTCAAGTCCTTTTTTATTCCCCACAGACATCTACACTCCTGGAGTTTCTCATAAACCCAAAGCACTGCATTGATTTTTATCAATAGAAAATTTGGCCCTTACACTCAATTATAAAAAGATATAGGTCTTCAGAGTATCAAGAAAAGGGAACATTATTGATCTTCCTTTACAGGTGATGTTTTCATTCCATTTTTCAAAACATATAAGCTTTTGTTTACATAAAGACAATCACTGGCAATACTCCCAGTTTAGACACATAATTAAGGATGAAATGAATCAGTTTTGGAATCCAATCCCCAAGCAATTTGCAGTTTTAATCACACTAAATTGGTCAAAAATCAAAATTTCATCTTTTGAAAAATGCAAAATTATCTCCTTCCTTCACCAAAAATCAAAGTGGTTCTAGCAAAAAGAATACCTGACCCATAAATGCAGTTGATTGATCTGGAAAAAAAGGTGAGTGTTGGTAGACAATTTGTTTGAGCTGAATCATAGTTTATTCAAAACTCAGTGTTTAGTTTATCTGATTTCTCCACATGGGATTAGTAGGGATGTGGGAAAACAACTTGCAGGTGGAATGGGATTCAGGGGTCATTTTCTTTTATTTTGCTCTTTGCAGAAGCAGTAACACTGGATGTGATCAGATAATCCATGTTGCTGATAGTAAATTCCTCAGCAATTCACTTCTGCTTGTGTATGCAATATATCCTGAGCCCTCTCTGACCATTTGATTCAGCACTTACTGGAATCAATTTATAGGCTGCCCCTTTGACTCCATTAAGCACACTCTGCACCAGTTGGAGGCACTTGGATGAAACCAAGTGCAGTGTAAATCTGCGTGTGTGTGTGTGTGTGTGTATGTGTGTGTGTGGGTGTGTGCAGAGCACTCGTGTCATCCAAAGAAACTGATCACCAGACAGAGTAGGGTGCTTTGCAGCCCTTGGAGAAATGTGTGGGAGAAGTATGTTTAAGGCAGCAAGGTCCACAGACACAGCTGTAACAGGGAGTCCTCCAAGAGCTTTCAGTGTTTTTTTAAGAGTTCCGCTCTCCCCTCCTCCACATCCCATCTCAGAAAACAAGTGAGGAAAGATGAAAATTAAACCAGAGTTGCTTCCAGAGTGTTTTATCTTTAGCCAAACATCACCTGCACTGATGATATGAAGAAAACGACTGAGCGTCTACACTTCAACCCATTGCTGTTCTCAGCACACAGCAACTTCTTTCCTTTTATAGTAGCAAATATAGCTGTTGCTTTAGTAACAAATTCTCCCTTAAAAGCAACATAACTGCGTTTCAAAAAAAAATAAAAAATACTGATACAAGTGCTGATAATATTATTGCAGAAGAGTTTTTAATTTTTTATTTTTGACTTGGCAAAACACCTAAGGAAAAGACAGAGCAGGACAGAGTGGTAATTGGCCTGTGCTGGGATCAAAAGCAGTAACACACAATGCCAAAACCTCTCTGCTTTTTAAGCATAGTTCTGATGGATGTGAGTACTCCTGCCCTCCAATGTATGTCAGCTGCTTCTAAATAGAGAAAGCATCCCAGCATATCAGGTCCTGATGGGTAAATTCTCATTTGGTTTGAAAGAATGGCTGGAGATGAAGTGTGACTCTTGACTGCACCTTGATTTGAGCTTCCCTGCAAAGTCTTCATGCCTACTTGATGTACTGCACTACATGGCTCAACTTCAGGCACTGTTCTGAAACACAGCACATAAATAGCTATGAGGAAATTAATAAGTAGAGATTACATTTTCTGCCAGTTAAAAACTAAAAAGGAGCACAATCAGGGCAGTTCTAGCAGTTATCCATTCTGTAAATACACCCCCATATAGCAGGCTTCACAATTTGGACATCAGTGTTCTTTCTTTTTGTTTCTAATGATTTTGATAGAATTCTTGCATCCAATCCATTCCTAAAGAAAAGAATTTGTGACATTTGTGCGGACAGAATATTACCTAGGATTTTATAAAAACAGCAGGATCCACTGAAGTTTGTCTTCTAGTTATCTATAAATGAGGTGAAGCTGTAAATGAAAATTTAGACATGAAAAAGGTGGAGAGAAAACTGAGAGTAAACTATTGCTTGAATTTTAAAATTGGTGATTTGCATCTAGAGTGAAAAGTGTGTGCCCACCAGAATATAATATTACATTGGATTTTTATTGAGATTTTATTTTTGTGATAGCTTATAGTTTAAGGTGAAAGCCATACATCTAAGATTCTGTCTCTCTCTTGTCACGCAGTTTGGGTGTGGGGCAGACAATAAGAATGTACAGTGGGACAAATTACGTAACTGTTCACAATACATTATTGAAGGCATTTGGATACAAGTTCCCTTTCTGCTGAGACCTGCCATTCTGTGTGAGGCTCAAACTATGAGGGCAGATATCCTCACTGGGGTTTAATTCTGTCCTTATTGAAAAATCTCACAGACCAGAAAATCATACTCTTCTTGCTCCCAAAGTATATGTGTTCAGTGGCAGTGCAGTAGTTAAAATCACTCTCACCCCATCTTTCAGGTTAGTATCTCTTTAGGGTAGGGTGGAAGCATCGCTAGCCACCTTGCTCCCCTGCCTTTGCACTTCTAGTAACTGCAGTAGATCAAAGTATGATTTCTTGTTCTATTTTGATTATAACAGGATTCAGGAGCGAGTTGAGACAAAGGATGGATGTTTTTATGTCTAATATCAAAGTCTGAAGAACAATGGAAAATGTTAATATAACTCAATAAGGGCACTTTTCCTAATAAAAAACACAGAGGAAAACATATGAAAGCAAACAGTAAATACAAACAAAAAAGCCAGAAGAGGAAATGAGGCAATTTAAGGTGTCTCAAGCTCTGATATGCCGCATAGACAGTTTCAATTGTCTCCTGTATTTAGGAAAACATTTGCTTCCCTGGGTGCTGCAAGATGGATGACTGTGAGCCTTAAACAGGTTTGAAACCTGTCTCAGATCTCCACAAAAGCATTGCTTCTGATTTCAACAGGATTGCCTCTGATTCACATTGCTACGAGCAAATCGAACAATTAGCACCAGACAACTTCACCACCTCCTCTCACACGGTTCCTGATCTTGCAGACAGTTGTGACATAACTCATCTTAAGCGTGAGCCCTCCACAAAAGCTGTTTTCATAACTACAGTTTTGCTTTGAACTAACTTCTGTCATCAGAAGCTGCTTCATTAATTCTGTAAGGCAGGCTACAGCTAAAGTGAAAAAAAGTCAGCATCATCTTTGATGTCTTATCATCTTACTCTCAAAATGCTTGCAGCCTTTCACTTTCCACTGGATGTGTAGGATGGTTGTAAGATAAAGTGATGAAAGAGTAAAATGATCATATTTTAAAAGAGTGTAATAATAAAATTATTTCTAATAATTTCTAATTTTGAATAATAAAATATCATATCATTACAAAGTAATAAAAATGTAATAAAATTGAGTTCTTAAGAAGATTTAGAATATAATTGCATCCTTGAATGTTGTAATAATTATACAATTAAAATTACAAAATCACATGTAATAATTAAAACAGAATCTCCTGCCATGACAATATCAGTGATTCTCACTGCATCAGGTTCATTAATGAAGTCTCTACATACAAAAGACTAATATAAACTCAGACCTCCTTCGATGATTTGTGGGGCTTGATTTTGACTGTGCTTAGATGCAGTGTAAATCAGACTGCTGATTTCTGGCTGATGGTGCAACCTTCTGAGTTCCTAAATGTATAATTATCCTCACTCAGCTTTCTCCATGTCCTATATTAGAAGTTTGGACCCTTTTTTGCATTAAAAGACCCACAGCTGGATGGATGGATGGATGGATGGATGGATGGATGGATGGATGGATGGATGGATGGATGGATGGATGGATATTGCTGGGGGATGTTCCTAGATGTGATATCCAACATGACACAGCTCTGCACCAGTCCCAGAATGCCTCCATCAGCCAGCTCTGAGTCCCTTGCCTTCCAAATGTCACTGAGGCAAATGCATTAAAGGGCTGTAAAACAGTGAGATATTCCAGATCAGAAGCACTGAAAAAAATGCAGTCACAGAAAAATAGTGTGTCATTTTCGCATTGAATCTTGCATACTTTGGACAGTCAGATAAAGAGTATTTTAGGCTTGCAATGGAAAAGGGAACGCATAGATTCTTCCTATCAGCTTCACAGCTTCAGCAACTGTCTTCAATAGGTAAAACTAGGCAAGCATGTGAGATAATACATTCAGTGTATTAATGATTCAGACTAGAAAGAGGCAGAAATGACAGCCTGGCAAACAGAAAATCTTAAAAAATCTATCTGTTCTTGCATATTTCTTTGACCATTATGGGACCCACAGGATTATTTTGCCCATTTTATTGCCTGAACATAAACTCCTAATCAAAGGCATAATCTCAATTATGTGGTTAAATCACATGTTAAGTAGCAGAATGTTTGACAAAATAATATTTTTCACAGTTATATATAACAACTTCTTGCATTTCACTAGGCAAATCACTGTTATTTGAAATATGTGCTTCCAGATTTACATCAGAGTTTAAAAAGCCCTAAAAGGATGCTTAACAGCACATCTCCAGCTACAGAAATACAAAATGTTGGAGAA
Source organism: Xenops minutus (assembly GCA_035221455.1). NCBI lineage: Eukaryota > Metazoa > Chordata > Aves > Passeriformes > Furnariidae > Xenops > Xenops minutus. Next base: position 54,597,887 of record JAWWEE010000158.1, read on the forward strand.
TACTTAAGGGAACCAGGGATTTTGAATTTAAATGGTCAATTTTTTCAATGAATTAATTTCAACAGGAGAAGGGAAGAGAGCACAGATGAAAGCAGCCTTAGAGTTTATTTAAGATGGTAAAAATCTATTTATTCACACCCTTTTCATGTAGCCTCTGCCTGGTATTTCACCTATATTTGTTTTTGTGACTTTCTAAAGTGTAGGTGTCATTTATTAAAGAGTGAAAAAACAATGTGATTAAACACAAGGACGTGAGTTTTATCTACAAAAGCCAAGAACTTCAGATGTTAAAGATCTGTGAGGACATTCTTACGAACAGGACCCGACTGTGTGTATGGATATCAGCTTTGAAATGGCATGTGATGAAAATATATCAGTTACAGGTCTCATAAGGGGACAGGGACAGACTCACAGAGTCTGTAACTCAAAAGCAAAATCACAGTGACTTAGAAGGAATGGAATGGAATTCACTAAAATTTCTCTGACCTTCCTGACTCAAGTGAAATTTTAACTTGTAGAATGGTTTTTCATAAGCCTCAGCATATGTATGGACATGACCAGTAAGCCAAGAGATGTTCCTGTGGAAAAGCAGGACAAGAACCAGCCTGAAGACGTCTAACTGGTCGTAAAGGGTCAGTGAGGAAGCCAATGTGTTTACACGCTGCCTACACGAAGTTGTAGGTGTCTCAGCCGACATTAGAAATGAGTGGTGGGGCCAATGCAAGCTGTGGAAGACTTCCACAGATCTGCTGCAGTGATCAATCACTGTCCCATTTGCCGGTTTTGCACCTTGCTCCCACTGCCTTCATTTGGTCACACATTATTATTATTGTACTCAAGAGACAACAGATAGTGGATGCCTATCCCCTCTCTTGACTTAGTTGTGTGAATTTGTATTCTGTGCTCTGCTAGTTTCCAGCTCAAAGTGTTCTGAACAATTGTGAAAAGCCACCCACAACTTTGATTACACATCAGGAAAATTTCAACGACAGGTCTGACTAACATCTAACACATGTGACTAGTAACTGAGCTATTTGAGCTCAGGATCTCCTGAGAGTATAAATGGAAGGAATGAGACTTTTCAGAGAGGAAACATCCCAGTCATTGTGCTCTTTACAACCCTGTGATGGTTGCACTGATTGCCTGTACAACCTGTTATCTCTACATATAGAGTGGGAAAAAACCCATGCTATATATCACTATTGCCTTGTGCTGAACCTTCTTTACCTACTGCATAAGAAAAGAAAACAAAGGGGTATTTGAACCTTACATTGATTAGATAATCATATTTACCATCTTTTCATTTCTTCTTCCAAAGTCTCCTTAGTTGAAAGACCTGGGAAAGAATTGTCTTGGAAATGATGTTACCCTGAATTCTTCACCTCAGATATGTACTTTCATCTAATTGGGAAGCTTTATTTCAGAGAATGCTCTGGGCTAGAGAAGATAAAACCTTTCCTGATTGCAGAATCTGCCCCTAATCTCCCAATCAGGCATTTGTTACCTCACATTAAAAACAAACAGAAATCCCATAGCAGGGAAGAAATCCAATCAAAATTCTGCATAACACATTTGTTCTCTTGAGGCAGAGATTTAGCCTGTAGACATGCAAACATGGAGCTTTCCTCCTCGCTGTGGTTGCAGAGAGGATTGTACTGATTCATGCAGGATTCTGAGACACACAAAACAAAAGTGGAAGATGAGTCAAGCAGTCATAGCACTGAATGGGGAGCTGGCATGACTACACTCTTTTTCCATTATTGCCAGTGCCCTGCTCTGTCTTTAGGCAGGACACCTCATCCCTTACTGCCTTAGTTTTCCCTCCGAACTCCAAGCCATATTGTATTCTTTCTATTTATTCCAGGGCAGTGCTTCATTCCTTGAAACTCAACTTCAGTTGTGGCTATCAGCTACAATGTTATGCAATAGCAGATAAATATAACAATTGACATCTCAGAATATCAACTCAGCCTTAATGTTGCGTGTGTATGTTTGTTAGTGCTTGTTCCACTATGGTTTCATAAGGAAAACATATTTTCTGTGTAATATAGTTTTGACAGGGATTTAATGAGATTTTTGGTGCTATTGGAATATGGAGAGCTAAAGTGCATGTGTTTTTTCAAAACACCTTACAGGAGAGATAAAATATCCAAATATCTTTACAGAAAATATTGGTCAAAAAGAATAAAAAAAGAAAAAAAGGTACCTGCTGTTAGTGCCACGTGCAACAGTCACAAGAAGGGAAATGGACCCAGCTGTGAATGTCGCATGGAGATATGTCATATCACCTTGTCCCCAGTACAAACCCACCTGCCTCCAAGCCACCACGATGCTGCTAGGCAGCTGGCAACCACCCCATTTTCTGCAGTAACTCATCAGGGGAGCTTTGCAAACCACTCACATGCACAGGTGGTGGGTTCCCGACTCCCAAGGACATTGGTCATGACAGCCCAGCTGATGTCAGTGGCAGGTGGGTGCTTGAATGCACAAGAGTCATGCTCATATGCTCAGTGCTTCTCTGGCATACAGCAGGTCACTGCAAGGCAAGGGTTGGTGGTCCCTGTCTGTGCTTCCCATCCTCTCTCTCTCACTCCACAGAACAGCACTGCTAAATTAAAAGTTAAATTTAAAACAGGACAATGTAAGCGAAAGTCACTAACCCTCCTAAAATATCAGAGTCTCATTTCAGGAGAAGATCGTGAAGGATATCAGGGACTGGGAAATCAGACAGACAGTCTTTAGTACAAAAAAACCCAGAAAGTTTTCTGTGGTTCATGCAGGCTAGACCTGGCAGAATCCCAAAGTATGGGCGGAATCCAGAAGTTTGGTCAAAGTAACAGACTCTGAATATAGAGAGAAAAATCTCAAGCAGGATTTGCTTTTGTTCCTAGTGAAATAAACTGTATTAATATGGATAGAAAGGAGAAAACTAGGGGTTTATACTGTAAAGAAGCCTTAAGTTAACACAGTTAAATTCATGGCTTTTGACATCTTCCCCACCATTTGACATGAACAGCAACAGAGAAATTCAAATAGAATGGGCTAGTTCTCTCTGTTAATTCACAAGGAAAAAGAAATCAGCAAAAGCTCATTTCTCATAAATTGTAATTTTTCCAGTCAATATCTTGCTGCAAGTCTAATCATCTTGAATACACACACAAGAGGCATTTCCAGTTCAGCCAATATGATTAAGTAATAAAGCTGGGCATAAGAAGTTGTGTAGTGTTCCCTATCCACTATCCGTATTGGAATACAATTAATTCTCATTTTCAGGAACTGTTTATTTTATATATGCACACATATATTTTCTGAGAATGAGAAGCAACATTGTGTTATATTCCAGTTTCTAAAGACTCTCTCCTTAATTGAGAAAAATGTTAGAAAATAAGCTGATACCAGCCTGCCCCTGTGGCAACTGCTTTATTTAGGCAGGGAGTAGTTTATTTTAATTTGTAATATTTAATGCACAGTGGGTGTTTGGAAGAGACTGCTCCATCCTTCAAAGTAATAAATGGCATGCAGCAAAAGAAAATATTTCTATGACTGCTTTAAATCTCTTGGGAAATGATGAATTGAGAGGTACTATGTCCAAGCACTGATATAGATTACCAACAGAGAGCTGGCTCCAGTAGGTTACCAATTACATCAAGACAACAGAAATGGCTATTTAAGTTCCAGTCACAACTTCACAGCATGAGCCATCTCACTGTTATTTATTCACTCTAATATAGTTCTCAATCAAATACCTTTTACTCCTTATATAGGTACTCATATGACTCTCCTGCATACTATTGTGCTGAATGGTCTCGAAAGATCTAACAAATAACTACAGGTCAATCATGTACTTCTGCCCTGGGGATCATGATTTAAGAGATTGGTATCACGTTTCGGTCTTTCTGCTTGTACTGTAATTTTAAAAGTAGATGACACAACAATGCATGAAATGAGTTTTTAAAATGAAATGAAAAATCATTTTCCAATACACTTTTAAACTGCCTTTGTTAACTCCCACTCTCAGGAACTTTAATGGCACAGTGCTAAGGGGCATATTCCTAGCTGATGCTAATCATTATATCTTGTGTTTGCTTCAACAGTGTTTATATCAGTGGATTTGGCTCAGCAATTGCAGCTACAATATGTTTCCCTTAAAATATTTCACCTCATTTCCTCACTCCTTATTAGCATTGAAATGTCATTTATTGAAGCAGGTTAAGGATTTCAGAAGCCTTCATTTGAGATGGGTTAACTCCATGCAAGTTGTGGTCTCCTTGACAATACTTTTGATTTTTCAGCTTGCACAACTGCTTTCATGTGAGCTGGATAGCATGCTCTGGCTCGTTGTCACTTCCAGCTCAGGAAATTAAATAAATTAGCATTATTGGATTTTCGTGGTGCTTTACATCTCTGCTAGATCAGCTAAAGCAAAAATGGCAAGGACAGCATTCTCCTGAGTGTGATGTTTCTACCCAGGCCCTAAGTCCATACAGAAATGTAACCTTGACCTACTCTCTCCTGCATGGAGAAACTGTTCAACTGGGCTACTTGCTGCCGTGATTTAGCCCCAGCTCGCAGCCAAGCCCCACACAGATGCTCACTCACCCAATAGTGGGATCAGAGAGGCAACTGGAAGTGTAAAAGGTAGGAAACTCATGGTTTGAGGTAAAGACAGTTTAATAGGAAGAGCAAAAGCCATGCACAAAAAGCAAAGTAAAACAAGGAATTAATTCACTGCTTCTCATGGGCAGACAGGTGTTCAGGCATCTCCAGAAGAGCAGGGCCCCATCAAACATAATAGATATTTGGGAAGACAAATACCATCGCTCCAAACATCCTCCCCTTCCTCCTTCTTCCCCTCACTTTATATACTAATTATGGTGTCGTATGCTGTCATACAGTCTGGAATATCCTTTGGTCAGTTTGAGTCCCCTGTCTGTGCTGTGTCTTCTCCCAGCTTCTCATGCATACCCAACTTCCTTGCTTAGAGAAATCAGAAAAGGCCTTAGCTCTGTGCAAGCCCTGCTCAGCAATAACAAAAACATGTATATATTATCAACCCTGTGTTCAGCATGAACCCAAAACACAGCCCCATACTAGTCACTGGGAAGAAAATTAACTCTACCCAGGCCAAAATCAGCACACTTACTCTGAGTAAGAAATTTCCCAGGGTCATTTAGTGAGGACACAGGATTTCATTGCCTTTACCATGTCCGTAATTCAGTCATATTTACCATTTCAACTGCATTCTGTACTTTCTATTGATTGCACTTTTAGGCACTGCTCAAAATGACAGCTGGCTGTCAAGTTAAACAAGACCTGGAGCCCATTTAATCCTGTGTGCCACAACATAGTGTCTTTATAAGAAAAGTTGGACTGGTCTTTCATTGCAGTTCTGGAGGCACCAAAAAAAATGCAACATGAGACAGACAGAAAGATGTAGGACCTTTTCCTGAATGGAACCAGTTCTAAGGATTTTCAAAAATGTGTTGTACAGAGGTATTATCACAGAAAGAGAGATATTTTATACAAAGATTCAGATCAGAGTAGCTCCAGTACTCAGAGGAAATATACATATATATATTTTCATGAAGGGAGCTCTCTCATTCACTCTGTTTGTATATTTGGTTTTTTCCTTCTCTCTGCTTAGGTAACTTTGGTTTCAGATAGTGTTTTGGCTTTTTCTTTGTTTGCTTTTTTTGCTAAGTTTTACTTAAAGTTGTCTTTATTTGTCTTGTGACAAAGCCTACTGATTCCCTCTAACAAATCCAGCAGCAGTTTGTGGTCCCCTGTCCTGGTACAGGGATAATTGTCCCACTGAAGGTACATAGTAGAGCCATTTGACCTCTTGGCAAGACCCTTCTTGATCAAAAAGGCAGACAATCCCACCCCTGAGAGCTCCCAGAGGACCCAAAACTCCTTCCTAATGCTGTTTAATCACTTGAGCCTTAGTTAAAACCCTAAAGAATGCCCTGGAGATGGAGATGTGGTCTCTTCTATCATCTCACTTTAGTTTTCAAACACTGCAGAGGACGCTCTGACCAGCAAATGGCATTAAACAGTAGATTTGAAATAGGACAGACATTACTTCTTTACCTGGCAAGAGTCAATTTCTTTTGTTGAACTGATGCATCTGTAAATAGCTCACCTGCAGGCACCCCTCAGTAAATATGGAGCAGAGGAGCTGGAGCATTGGTCATGCAGGTTATGTCAATGCTCAGGGGTGGCCCTGGCTGTGTCCTGCAGGCCTGGGTGCCCTGGCCCCTCTCTTCTGAAGGTGCCAGGTGAGCATCAGGTATGGAGAAAGCTCTTGGACCTTGCTGAGACCATGCACATGCAGTCCACTGCCACTGTGGTGGTCCTATAGACCCAGGAGGGCAAAGGATGGTGGAAAGAAGGAAGGGAAGGCAGTGGTGGCACCATGTTCAGCCTCTTCCCCCTGAAGAACTGAGTGGGAGGTGCCTGGATTGTGACCGAGTAATTTTCTAAATCATATTCTTTTACAAACTGTTTTACTAAGAAGGAAGGGACTCATTCAGTCCATCTAAGGTAAGAATTTGCTTTCATTAAGACTAGAACCAGGATTTTATTGAAAATGTGTTAGTGGAAGGTTTGGTTTTCACACTTTGCCTTCAGGAGAAAATTACCAAAGTTCCACCAAGGAAGCTGAGGAAGTACAACTTCTCCAGAAAATTTTCTGTAATGAAGCTCACTACATTGGATGTGAAATAAATCAATCTCTTTTGCAGCACATCTCATTGAAAGCATCATTGTCCAAGTTTTGCAGAAGGGAAATGCTGTGCAGTTTTCATCTGGTTTTATCCCCGCCCTGGAATCCCATTGCCTGCAGACTCGTGGCTCCCTGCCTGTTGCTGGTGGGCAGCAGTGGGAGGTCACACTGCTCCAAGCCACTCTTGTGCATCAGGGAGTGCCTTGGAGAGAGTGGACTCACTCCCTCAGGAAAAACCCATGATTTCTCACAAACCTCAGTTATTATTTTTTTTTTAAATCCCTGCTAGCATTTTAAAGACTTTGACCACTTGATAAAAATGTCTTTGAGATATTGTTTAACAGCCTTTCATTTAACCTGTGCTCTTTCAGGGCTCTGTACTGTTCTTATTTCCATGCAGAGCTCTTTTATGCCCTGGAACAACCTCCAGATTATTATGCTGGTATACACATACCCCTAATGCTAAATGGTTCTTTTCAGTTGTGCACACATCAACTAATCAACATAAGGGACCTGCAGTCATCAATCTGAAAACCTAGTTTGCCATCATCACCACTGAGGCCTATAGATCAATAAAAAGATGATATCGTTTATATAAAACCCAATAAACAAGACCTGTCTGAGGCTTACATATGGTTTCATTCATTCTAATAAAGGAAGTGCATCTCTTATAAGCTTTAGCCCATCAGATTTCGTAAACTGCTTATTCACTTCAACAATCACTGACACAAGGATATTGTTGTATCCAAGTCCAGGTCAAGCAAGACTTACTTGATCTCATCCTATTTCCATAATAATCTCTGTCATTTCTCTAAGAATAAGAAGGTAAGGGCACTTTTATTGCAGCAATAAAAACAGCAAAGTGATCTTCTGATGGCACTTAATTAGATTCATTTTATCTTCTTTGACTGAGCATGACATACTGTAACCCTTATTTATGAAGTAAAAATGAATGTCTTATGGTTCCTAACACAATTGAAGAAGAAATTACCGTGGTATTCCGCTTAATCTGTGTTTGTATCTGACATAAATGATCTTAAGATAAATTACAGGAAATTATTTTCTACTCCTGGTAACCATAACAACAGATGAGAATTGGTTCTAGTTCAACTTACTGACTGTTCCTGAACTCTTCCATAATATGTAATAAAAATTATAAGACAAAAGCAATCCACAGACTTTCGGTTTTGTTTGCATAGGAACAATTTGTGAAGCACTAAAACGTAATTTTATGTTTCAATTAATCTTCAGTTGTTCAGTTCTTCATCAGATGTGAGGTGAAATGCATTTTTGTTTCCAAGTCCAATGGCATCCAAGTCTTGTAATGGAACTCCCCAGGGAAGGGACACGAGGCAAAGTTTAACAAGAACAATACCTCCATGAATTGTACAGAAGTGAGCAAATTGTGACTGTTACTGGAGAAGATTTTAGAAAATACTACAGTTCAGAGTAATCCCTACAAGAGTCTTTAAAGAAGGACAGTAGAGATGTTAGTGAATACATCACCATGACAAGCAGATACTAAGAGAAGGGATCTAAAAAACTAGAAGGCTTTAAAGAAGTTGAGTTGAGCAAAGTAGGTCACTGCAATGAGTGAGTTTTCAAAATTGGAAAAGAGCCCTCAGTGCACAGGGGTACAGATAAGAGTTTTGAAGAAATTTTGAGCTTTTAGTTAAACAGGTCTATAAGTATCATACAGTCACCAGATAATATGAGTTGGGAAGGGCCTCAGAGGATCCCTGGTCCAACACAACACTTAAAGCAGGGTCTACTTTGAGATCAGAAAAGGTTGCTCAAGGTTTTACCCAGCTGACTGTTGAAAACTTACACAGATGGAGACAGCAAAACCCCTGTGAAAAACCTGCTTTATGTTTTAACTGTTCTCATGGTGAAAAAATTCCTCCCAATATGCAATCTTTATAATCTTTATATGCAATCACTTATTTCCATTTTATGCCTGGGGTTTTTTTTTTTCCCTAATTTTCCCACCACACTCCACTATGAACAGCCTAGCTCTGACTCTTCAGTGATCTTCTCTTATGTACTAGGAGGCTGAAACTATTATGCACCCTAAAGCCACATCTCCTCTAGGCTGAACATTTCCAGGTCCCTCAGATCTCCTCACAAGAAAAATGGTTCCAACCTGAGCAACCTGTTGGCCCTCTCCTGAATTTGCTACAGTTAGTCAATACCTTTTTCATATTTGGGAGCCCAGACTAGATGAAATATCTAGATGTGGTTTAATAAGTGCCAAGCAGAAGGGAAAATTATTTTGCTTGATCTCTGATTTCCTCTATTTCTACAGCCCTGGATGCTGATGGCTGTTTCTGCTGCCTGGACACACGGTTGGCTCATGAGCCTGTGAAGACGCCCACGTCCATTTCTGCAGAGCTGCTCCCCAGCCAATCTCTCCTCTGGTCAACTATTGCCAAGGATGAGTCCTTCCCAATGGCAAGACCTCATGTGCTTTAAGGCTCAAGTACCAAAAAACAAGGCCTCTCCTGGCCCAGGCCAGATCTCTATGGCCTTGACTATGGAAATAGTGAGATATATGACAGGATCTTCTCTACTTTTTACAGTTAGCCGTAAGCAGCCAAAGCTTCCTGGTAAGGTTGGCGCAGTGTCAGTATCCAGCTGTTTCATACCATCTATGAGACCTGAGCTAAGACTTAGAAAGGACTGTTGACTAAAAAGAAACCTAGACAACAATATCGGCTGATATATATTACCTCAAAACACCCCTGAGCCTTTTTTTTCCTGATTTTGCTTTAATCTCACACTTTTTGTACAACTTTAATTTGGTTTTCCATGCAAGGTGAGGGAAAGCGCACATTTCTCCTTTCCCAGTGGACAGGCTGACCCAAGATTATCTCTAGAACTGATTGTGGCTGGCTAAGCAACTCTCTCAGTTGATTTGAAATGTGCAGCCTGCTTTTCTCTTAGCAGAATTTTGTTGGAGCACATGGTGTTACAGTCACCTTCACTCCTTTCTAAGAGGCCAGTCATCCATTTTTTCAATTCACCTTCCAGAATTTCTGTTGGATTTGGCAGTGGTGCTGTTCTGACAGGTCATTAATCTACTCATCCATATGAAAATGAAAATACAGATCAGCTCTCAGACAAGAGATACCTGACAGTACCCATGAGTTTTCGCAGAACAGGAGGTGATGCAAGAAGTTATCAACAGTTGTTTCCTCTTAGCTGAGCAATTTTGAGATAGCGGGGAAAAGATTTTTAAAAGCCGCAGGGTAAGCAGCAGTAAAATGACATAAGAGTTTTGAGGGATGCCTGGTCAGAATCATTTGCTGTCCAGCATGTGCTAAATTCACTTAAATACATATGTTGACACAGGATTATGCAGAGTGCAAGAGCCTTTGAGAGACGTGCAGGCTAACAAGCACTAGACAAAAGAAACAGTTGTCTCAGACAAAAGAAGTTTTATTTTGTGCATCTGTGGGATATGTTTGCACATTATAGTGAGAGAAATCAAGAACAACTCCTACTTTCACTACAGTTCAAGTTAAAATGGTGTATGATGTAAGAGCACTGTGCCAAGGCTGAGTGAATGAACCTCAGGTATAAACAGAGTTGGCAGACCAGAACTGTCTAGTTACATAGCAGAATCTCTTTTTTCTGCATGATCCTATAAACATCTTAATATACTCAGGCACTTCCTAAGCTGGTCCAGTTAAAAGAAAGAGAAAGATATGGGACAGCCGGTAATTTGAAGGAGGCGTCATGTGGGGGGCAGGACAAGTAAATCACAGTAACATGTGTGCTTAAGGGAATATATGAAGCTTTATTTTAATTGCAGATTGTAGACTACAAATAAATGTCCACTGCACGACCTGGCAGGCAGCAAAACAGTCAGAATAGAACAGAAAGATGGCAACACAGCAAACAATTTGGATATGAGTAGCCTCAGCATCATGAAATTGGAGGTTAGACCACAAAGAGCACTGGGCATCTCACATATTTTGCCCCTGTAAGGGAATTATATAGCTGTCCTTACATCAGGACAGCCTTTCAGGTTACATATTTACATGAGCAAGAGACCTAATTCATGATTACTGGATGTCAGTAAAGCTAGGGCAGTTTACATAAGACCATTTGCAATTATTTCTTTCCTTTCTGAAAACCATTTTACAGATAATAATAAAATTACATAGCAATTAAGTAGTGAGTCATTACACCCTGTAGAAGCAATTCAATAGATAGTGAGGCAACATGCATCCTGAAGTGGTTAATTATTTGGCTTAAGAAACAGACCTTCTTCCACAAAAGCATATGAAGGTCACTGCATTCAGTCAGAGTGTATCTAATCCCAGAAGATAAACACACAAAACAACATGGTCTGTGTGTGCAGTCTCTCTTGCAGAACAAAGGGTATACCACAGCAACAAGAAGGGAAAGAGGTTCAGCCAACATCAATCAGATTTGCTCTCCTTTCTTCTGCAGTTCCACTGAACAAATTCAAAACCCACTAATGTCAGGTCATTTTATCCAGTTAGTCTGCTTTAGCCTTCAAACCTGTCAATGAGCAAAAGGTGTAAAGAACTTAGTGTTAAAGTGTAGTTAAAGAAATTTTTCTATCTAGCATGTTCAGATAAAAAATTTGAAGTCTCTAACTTTCTGTCATACAAGTAAGAGCAAAAACTATATCATGCTTTAAAAAATTATGGCAGGAAATTCTTGATGGCAACGCCATTTTACAATTTATAAGAACAGTTGCCTTCCACTCTAATTTCCCAACTGAATAGCAGATGCTCTTCAGTAAAAAGCTGTTATCATTTTATCTGTTTTACAATATGTCATGTATATTTTGCCAATCATATTTTGGCTCTCATCACAGTGTCTGCTGTAATGCAATTGTAAGCTTGTTTAATCAGTTCAGCATAATCTGGTGCTTTCAACACTGTGAGCACGCACATGCACGCACACACATGCAGATCGTACATTGCCCACACTATTCCCTTTTGCCTTGTAAAACAGAGATACATCGCTCCATCCGTTTGTTAGGCAGAACCTGCCTTTGAAGGTCTGTGTGAAGTTCTACTTAAAATGGATGGCACAATATGCTGCATGGTTTTTTTACCTGGCTGAGCAGCTATTCATTAAAAAACATGGCCTTAATTGGTGTTGCCTCACATTTGTTTTAAAGCAGATTATTAGGTTACACATAGCATAGTGCACGCTGTTGTTTTGTACTTCAAAACCATGAATCAAAAAAGCTACTTAAACTTTGTACCTGTGCAAATAAAGACTTTCATCTTCACAAACTTAGCAATTCATCCTCCCAAAACTCATCCATCAATTTGTAGACTGATTTCCCTTGAAAACACCTGATATTCGCTTGTTCTGTTGCAAGCTCTGGTTATTTCCACAGCTGCTGACACTAATTTACATGAAAAGTCCCATTTCACATATCCGTTCACAAAGAGGCACATCCAACTTGACCTGAGTTTGTTCTGTGGTACAGAAATGTTACAGAAGGTGGCAGCTGGGGTTTTGTGACTTCTCAGCTCTTCATGCTTTTGGTGTCACTCTGTTATTCCTGTGATGGTTGTTCATGTTGGCCCTCAGTTGAACTGACCACGAGGGTCCATGGTCAGTAGCTTTTACTGGGCATAGCACATAAAAACCCCAAGCCAGCAATAATAAAGAGCAGCACTCAGCACTTTTTTATACTGCCATTACACACTGCACGCTTTTCATTAAGGGAGAACTAAAAACTTGGCCTTTCACTGGATATCACATCATCATGGTCACAGAGCATAACAGCTCCAGCAAAACTCCACTGATTAACAGCACGAGGAGAGGATTTCAGACTTCATCAGCTGTGGAGGAACCAACACACTCAAACTAACACGCAAAGTCTCCCTAAAAGAAAGTTTTCTGATCAAATCTTACATGGTGATAGAAGGTAATGGAGGTAGAAGCTCTCACTACTGTAACAAGGGCTGGTGCCTGTGTACACTGTGTAGGACAAAGTCTTTGCTTGAACTGCAGAGGGTGGAAATCTGCTTCATCTGCACTCCTTGAGTTATACCAGTAAATGCCTTCTTGAGTTCTGGAGCAGCCTTTTCAATTCCTAATCTACCCAGCCCTGGGAAATCAGTAGATGTGGATTAGGAGCTGGCCATGAGACAGGACAAAAGCTTATTGTGAACTGAAAATCTGTGAGATATTTGAAAACACAGACTCTGTGCTTAAAGCTTGTGCATCCTTAGTTCAGAACGAGTCACAGACTGAAATAACCCTGCAGGGATATAACTCTGAGAGGATGTAATCACTGCTCTATCTGTGTGAAAGCGCTGGGGAAACACTAGGAAAATGCTGCCTTTGAGGTAGAGGTGCCCACACTTAGGCATGGAAAGATTTAGAAAGGAAGCCTTGACACCAATGGCATTCTGCAGGACAAGAATAGCCATACGCAAGAGAAGTACTGAGCTCACACCCAGGTGATTTTTAGAAGATGAAGATGGGAAAATAATTTTGACCCCATCAAAAGACAAGGGAGCACAATGCTGAGAGTTCTAGAAATGGGGGTGAAGCTGGGTGAATAGTAATAGAAATCCCATGCAATGATTTATTCTGCCTTCTGAGAAATGGTGGTATAAAAGCTCAGTAGTGTACATATTTGCCTGTAAGGCAAGTTTTAAAGCAAACCTCATATTGCTCTTGAAGTGTTTATTTGCTCACCCAGCAAGAGAAGAGAAACCACCCTGCAATTTGTTTTACCAGTTATAAAAAGCTCATCAGGTGGTAGAGAATGAAAACTAATTTGAGATGATACTATCTGCACTGGAAGGAAAAGTCCAACCATATAATCCCATAGGCTTCAGTGGGTTAGGAATCCGTTTCATTTGCCTAAAGGAAAGAATTGACTATGGGAGGTAAAAAACATCAGTCATTAATAATAAAATAATCTACCATCGTCTTGTTTCAAATTTCAAGGTAATTTAAAGAATCATTACCAAGTTTTTGCCAAAAGATATTACACACATATTCCATTGTTAGACTATAATGTAAAGTGCATATAAAAATACATACAGAAAGACATATATAAAGTGAAGTGCACTTCTTGAGACAAAAAGCAATATAAACACTTTTAACTTACTGAAGTCACTGTAATTGAATAAAAATGTTAATAATTATTTCTATGGCTGTTCCATTGGCATTCCAGACAAAAACCTTCCACAAGATATTTCACTTTGAGTGGATGTGTTTTCAGTTCTGCAAAACAGCAGTGACTTCACCATTTATTATCCCTAGAAATGATAATTAAAAGTTGCAAACCTGTATTTTTTCACTCTTCTGTTTATTCAGCCTTCAAATCCATGGAATACCTTGGAGGCACCAAATTCTCCCCCACCCAGCTCTCACAGCTGCACAGACTGTTGTGCTGTTTGCTGCCTAGTGAGATGTCATCTTTTTTTCTGGGGCTCTGAGAATGAGGAAGCATATTCCAAAACCTGAGAAAGTACTAACAGTTTTCATGCAAAGATGTCAAATGAGTAATGTGTTGGGAGAAACAGATGGAAGTTCCTTTATCTCAATCGTGTTTCACCTTTTGAAGCAGCAAGGAATATGGCCCAAAGGCAGAAGTGTCATTTCTTGCCTCATAGATATTTTTCCCAAAACACTGAAAAATGCTTTTATCTTCCCTGTGTGATAATTACAGTGCATCAAAAGGCCAAGAAGGCACTGAAATACACCTGACTTGTCACTGGGGTTTGATATTTTGATGCGAAATGTTCAATTGTTTCTTCTTTTTTTTTTGTTTCATCTTTGCACTTTAATTCTGTCATCTTGGGTGAAGTACTGCAAAGCAAGGCTATTTATCTGTGTGCTGGAGAAACTCCACCAGGCTCATCCCTCTTCGTTATCCTTCTGAAAAAAATCCTACAGGACACACAGGTCAGGTTGACCCTTTCAGCTATCTCCCATAGCCTCTGAAGGCTGCTGGGCTTTCCTCTCTGCTCCTAGCATATTGTGTTCCTTCACAGATCATTCATTTATTCACATCCTGGAATCTTCATGTGATACTAATGTCCAGTGAGTTATTACTGCACCCTCAGTTACAGTCAGTACAACAGCACACTCCCGTCAATGTTTTCTCAGAGACTGCACCGGCTCCCACCTTTCAGTGGGAGATTCCTAATAATTTCTCATCACTTGCTCATCAGTGACAAGATTTACTCTCTGCTAAAACAATCAGTCAGGACCAGCCCACATCTGCACAGCCCATGGATGAAGCACAAGGTAGCACAGGTCTCCAATCCAGCAAATACCCACTGCTGTTCTGTAGAATTTAGCAGTCCAGATGCAGCAGGAGGTCAGCAGAGGACATGGGGTGTCTGGACCCACTTTCCCATGTGAGTTGTGGTGTAGATCAGTCACCTCTGGAACAGATGATTTTAGGAAGCAGCAGTGTCATTATTGCAGGGATTTCAATCCCTCACAGACCCCCAAGTGGGCATGACTGCCTGCTTCAGGCAAGGAAAGAGCAGGACCCTGCGTATCTGGCAAGAGGGACTAGGAGGGTATGTCAGACAAGGATACACAAGGCACAGTGATATGATTATAGTTTGCATGACAAGCAGAGCACACCAGATGCTTGGCCACTGTCAAGGGTATTGTAGGAAACTTAGCAGAAATTAGCTACAGGTCTTGTTGTTGTGGCCATGAACTGACCCCAGTCATGCAGCTGTGAAGTTTCACAGCCTTGCAGCACAAACAGTGTCCAGGACGGATTTGTGCTCGTCACAGGTCCTTTCTCAGGGAAGTCTGCTGGTTATTTAACTAATTGTAAAACACTGTTAAAGATGAAAATATCTTCTGGTGTCTCAGAAAGCAATAACAGCAAACCACTTCTCAGTCTATTGGTCTACAGGGTTATCATAATTACTAGAATGACTAGCTGGTGGGTTGCACATATTGATTCTCTGCCAGGGTGTGGAAGTGCAGATCCAGACACCAGCATAATAAATCTACATACCAGGCTGACAGAATATGCTCCTGAGCTATGCAGCAGCTACTGCAAATGCTGTCTGCAGAAAAGAGGAAACATGATTGATAAATATCTTTTAATCAATGTGCTTGAGGACCACTTGATCTCTCAAGGAGAAAAAACCTCAACAAACAACTGATAGCAAACATGGTGAACATCCAATTAAAATAATTTAGTCTCTGTACCACTATTTCCATTTTCATAGAGGAGCAGACAGATTCTCAGCCTTGTGAATAAAGGCCTCAACATATTCCAATATGGTGTAGTCAAATCTATAGAAAACCTGCATATTTCACTATAAGAACCTCCTTCCTGTAATCTTCCTAATCAAGGGAAATATTTGCATGATATAGCCTGCTAACTACATCACCTTGCACCTTATAATGTGCTGAGGAAAGGGCCTTCATTCCACCACGCAGGTGGGAGTTGGGGTACAGGCAGCTGAAGCCATGGCAAGGGACTGTAAACCCTTGTCCCTGCAGCACACTGCTCAGACAGCAAAAATGATGAACAGGAAAAGAAATGCTTGCTGGAGCCCATGAGCAATGGTGCAACTTATGTAAAGACTGGCTTGGGAAGTACTTTGTGTATGTAGTTATTACATTATCTGTGTCAATGACCTGTATCCACAAACCATGTTAACAATCCTGGACTGCAGTCAGAGGGCATCTGGCCTCTCAGCTACAGCAAATTCTGTAGAAGAGAGAAAAGGCTGAGGACATCAAGCTGCGTTTACACTTGTGTAGGAAGAAAGACTCTGGCTCTGTTAGAGAGCCAGACGGCTTTGGTTCTCACATCACTGCTCATACTGCTGGCTATTTTCTGAGGCAATCAGAAATCCTGTTGTACCATATTAGCTCTTCAAGATAGACAGAGTCAGCTGCTTTCTAATTATAAGATACCACTGCTTATTGGAACAGAGAGATGGTTTCTCCCAAGCAGCAAAACACCGGATATAATCACTCCTGTTTTCTGTAGAATCCAGACAAAGACTTTTATATATTTTAGGTGTATCTCCTTTTTATATAGAAGTGATGTGGCATAATCCCACCAGGCTCAGCTTTGCTGTCATTGAATTAAAAGCAAGATTGTGCCCTCCGCTGCTAATATCGTATGGATGCCCTACAAACTCATTTTAATCTCCAGCCCACGTACCTTCTTTGCAAGTTAATGTGGCATGTTTCAAGGAGAAGCGAACAGAATCATGATGATCACAGAATTCTCCTGAGACTTTCCACATCAGATAAGAAAATAAGGACTGATATCTTCGTCCTGAGGTCAGTGACAGGTAAATCATCACATTCAGTATCCCCTCCTCTTGACCATGCTGTTTGCCTTTTGCAGAGTGAATTGAACTTGCAGAAATGTCCCAGTGGATGTCCCTGAGAGTTGGATCTGATCCATAACTGCTTAAGCTACACCTGTGAATTGAAGCTGCTTTAAACACAACCTCTGAAAGACACTAAACTGCAGGAATGCAAATAGATGATGGTGTATGATGACTTTAAATTATAGTAAAGTGATCCATGGAGAGGGAAAAAGCTGCTATCAAGAGAGTAAATGCATGCAAAGAAAGACATTGGTAACATTGATTTGTGTGCTTTGCTGTTGTAGCACCCCTCCCTGAGGGGGAGAAGTGGAGAGGGATGCAAAATGGAGTGATGGACTCATGGGATATAGGCACCTGTACTCTGATAAGTATAAATATAACTGCCTTTGATACCTAATCAGTGACTCTGATTAGTACCTAGTTCAGCCGTCCTGTCTCTGTATCTGGCTTAGTACCTTCATACAAATCTTTAAGTTAGAGATTACCCACAGTTTCTTACCCTCCTATACAAAGAAGATGCTCTTACACCCAGGAATCCTTGTATCAGGCAGGAGACTTTGCAGCCCTGCTGCTTTGTCATTGCTTCAGGATGGCACATCGATGAGGACACACCCAAGACATTCTGTGGAGTCCTAGCCAGGCATCCACTGGTGAGGCAGTCGGGCTTCAGGATTTAATAACCCTGTTGTGCTGGGAGCATTAACAACAGCATCTCTGCAAACACGATAATGTATGTGCTGCCTTGGTGACTGATATTGTTCAAGCAATGGATGCGTTGATTAGTTGCTCCCACTTCAAGGAAAGGTCTCCTATGGCTTTTCATCCCACCCCCATGAGTGCAACAGCACCTGGAGAGATTTTCCTAAGACAACTCCCTCCCCTTTACCAAGCAACTGAGTTAGGGTAATGACAGGCTGACTTCTAAATGGAATTTGTATCATCTTTTTCTCTATATCAGACAATGTTGATTCCTGTCTCATTTTCTCTTTAGGATAAGTCTTGCTATTCCCTCCAATTCAAGCTTGATGAATATAGCAATGCATTTGGAGCCTGCTTTGTGCATTTCTGTCTTATCTCATTTCATTCTTCTACCAACAATCAGCCGATTTAAAAGACTTAAAAGTAATGTTTGACACTTTTCAAAAAAGCGGCATATGCTCCTAATTTCCTTTAATAGTCCATTTTCATTCAATTTATCTAGTTTTTCCATCCTCTGTATACTAAAGGATTTCATTTGTATTCAGGTTTTCCTTGTAAAGAGAAGTTTATTTGGGGGAGGGAGGCAATAGCATCCTTTCGGTTCAGGCAGTTTCTTTTAAAGAATTATTTCCATTACGAGAAAAAGAGCAAGAATGTATTTTAAAATCCTCTGTCTTGTTAGTGCATCATTTAAATGGAGAAATGTCACTCTTCTATTATGCTAATGATTTTTAAAAAGGAGTAAAAAAATTTTACCTGTAAAGAGCAATCAAACATCTCTTCTTGTAACAGAAAGGCATCATTATTAAAAAAAAAAAAAAAAAAAGAAAAGACACGTACATATTTAAATGAATGATCCAGTGTGAGAATACATGAGAGTGATTTGTGTCTTGAAGCTCTGCTGTCACTTAGATTATGCCTGATGAGCATCTAATGAATGTTCACAGGAAAAACATCTACTCATATTATTTTATTTAGGAACGGGGAAGGCAGCAGCCATTTTTAGGGGACAAAACTTAATGGATTTTCTTTCAGCTCAGTAGATACACTGACACTTGTAAATCTTTCCTAAGTGTGCCACTGTAATTATAAATCTTTTAGCTATATTTTTCATTAGAGAGCATTAAGGTAAATATTCTCTCTGAGAGAAGATATATTTGGCATATAGGTTTTTAAAGATGACATTTAAGTACTCATTGCAGTGATGCAGCTGTTCAATAACATTATTCTTATTATTCATTATTTAGGGTTTGCACTTCTGGATGGACTCTTCTTCTGCTTTAAAGCAACAAGACCCTTGATTTACCAATTACATGTAGCCAGTTGTTACCCAGAAGTGAAAATAGAGCCTGCAGGAAACTGCATCTTGTCACTCTTTGATCTACTCTAAGCAATCCTATATCCATTTTTCCCTGAAGGAACAAACTATGCCCCATAACCTTAACCAGAACAGTATTTTCCCTGCATAAGGGAGAGAGGACATTTTGGAGGCTTCCTCAGCACTGGATTTGTGTTTAGCCTAGTTCAGACACAGGAGGACAGGTCAGGAACAGCCAGCCCACCTCCCTTCTTTCTTCACAGCTACTTCCCCTGTTGGACAGCCCAGATCCCATTTCAGAAGGCACAATTGTTCCCTCTCAGGAGCAGATCCATCCCATACTTCCTGAGTGACATCCAAAGCCAGAGCAGTGGCAGGTACATCTTGATGCAGACAGCAAGACTGTGTATTGATGTTGCATGGTGCAAAGTTTTCTTTGGCTAGAAACATTAAGAGCTGGAAGACCTGTGTTGGCACTCTGTAATCTGGTAATAAAACTTCCTTGCTTTGCCACCTTGCTGTGTGCTGTGTGTGATATTTTTCATAGAAACCTGTTTTAAGAATTCTGTGGGATTAAGCTGAGCAGCACATTACAGCATGCTTGGCTCTAAGCACACACTCAAATACCATGGAAATCAATCTTGGGTGAAAGGAGGAACATGTTCAGAGTCCCCACTCATCATACTCAGTGTCGAATGATTATGTCCAGAATGCTCTGTGTGTTAATAATCCAAGGTGTATGTAAATCTAATACCACAAGCAGAATAACCTATCCTCAATTAATCTGGGCATTACACTTTCACTTTGGATCAGCTCACCTTGAGACTGGCCAAGGCAAGCTCTTTAATGTGGATCCTTCATGACTACCCTGAAATGCAGTTTAGACAAAGCTCATAAGAAAACACTACAGTAGAGAAGCTTCTTAACTAACTTGGTCTAATTTTCACTTGTCATTTTTTCCTAATACTGCAATTTCCATGCTTGGAACTCTGAGTGAAGTAGCAAAACACTCATTTGGCAGGAAAGTAAAATCAGGACAAAATCAATCACTAGCATAGGGGAAAAAAATTATTTACTGAGAGTGGTGGGCTGCTCACAGGAGAGTGTCTGCTCTCCAGATGTGCTAGACAAGGTGGAGAGGCTTGATGAGTAGCCCTAGGCAAGTGAACCTTAAAAGAGGAATTAGAAAAACAGATTTTTTTTTTCACGTAAATTCCTCTGAAACTGTTCTTTTGGTGGGGGTTTGGGTTTGTTTTTTGGTTTTTTTGTTTGTTTGTTGTTTTTTTTTTTTTGAGCACTGCATGAGTTTTTAGCATTGCTTACAAGGTGAGAAAGTAAGCAAAAAACTGCCAAAAATCCAACAAAACAAACAAACAAAACCTTCAAGACTCTTCTTCCTATCAGGGGAGGAAAACTATGTAAAATGGGACCCTCCTTCTCCATTTGTGCAGCATTGGGCCGCCAGGGAGAACCCAGGCAGCTAAACCTTGTTGTAGAAAATGTTTTGTTCTCAGCCGTTAAGAAAACACAGATTTTATTCCAAACATTAAATGCAGCTTTTAAATACAACTTGTTTCTTCATATTACAATTTGCAGAGTCCCAGATGGTACCCTCTACATTTTCATGGTACTTAAAATGCTAATGTATTCCAACTTCCTCAGATGTTGTTTAACAGACACACAAGCATGGCATACACCTTAAGTAAGAGTGTGAATAAAAAAGCTAGAAACAGGATATTTTGTTAAATGCTACCACTAAACCTCTTCCTCCTCCCTCTGCCCCCTACCCCCACCTCGAGCAAGAAAGAAATGGAAGCAGAACATCACATGGTTCAAGGTTACCCTTTAGCAAGCTATAATTTAACCTCAAGTTATCTTGACATTCACATGCTGAAGGGAACACTTAGCACATGTCATTGTGTAAGAACAGCTAACTGAGAACAAAAATACAGAGAAAGAGGTCAGAAAGGAAAGAATAACAATATAAGCAATTTACACATCTCTGTAAAGTAGAAGCTATTTGGTAGGCTGAACTCTGTCAATGTATTTGGATATTCAATATTTGGATAAATTCTAAAGTGAAGCACTAGCTACAGGCAAAACTGCAAATCTTCATGGAACTCTGAGGACAGAGGACAGACAGATATTCACAGAATGTACTAGTGGTCTGCTAAGGAGTGGCAGAAACCTCATACCCCATTCCCTGAAGAAGCTCTGACATCAAACCAAGCCTTTGCCCATGAACTTCTCTCACACAAAACTCTTAGTGTTACTCATCAATGCATCACAAATGTAAATATCATAGACACTGTGCTGACAGGATGAATATTTTGGCAATGGATTTCACATTTCTACACCTAACATCTCATCTCCATGGGTAAATGATGAAAAATTAATAAATACTGAAGTTATGAACAATTGCAAACATGATGGCTAATTACTGGGTCTGGCCAAGTAAAGCATGCTATGAGGACTCCTCATCCTTGGCCATGAGATGACTGAGAGCACAAATGCTCCTGCTCATGTACGTGTCCAGTGCACAGGAGGAGCAGATTAGCTGAACACGGTACCATGATAACTGCACCTACCTGTGGCACAACATGTCAATCCAAGGCCCGTAACTGAAATTCACTTGCTCTATTTGTGTTACCATAGTTTTTTCTCTGAGTCTGGCAAACATAGATATTCAGGTTTTATTTTGGCACCCTTGCTTATTGGGTGCCAGCATCACCTATAGAACGGCTCCAATGTGGCCCCACAGAGATCCAGCTTCCCAGGCTCACTAAAAATCTTACTTCTTAGGTTCTTTGGCTTTCATATAGTGCATCCTTCTCTACAGGAGCTAAGAGCTGTGCAGCAAAATCCCTATCCCTTGCAGGTGTGGGAGTCACTGTAAAACCCTAGAATACAGGTTGGACTCACAGTTCTCACAGAAGTGAGCAACTGTAGAGCCACCATTGCTAGCTGTCACCTTCAAATGCTTCCTTTCAAGACATCCCTGATGTATACAAGCTTTTTGGTCTGTCACTGGGTGACAAAATACTAGAAGGGTTGAACTGAAGTGGTATGAAACAGAACTTCACCAGCAAACCCTTGTTCTCTCTCTGACACCCTTTCTCCACTATTTAATGCATGAAAATGTACTGGGTTGTGTCCTTCTTCTCTGCATGGACTTGTCTGAGGGATTAAACATGCAGAGAGCCATCAGGCTGTGCAGCCTGATGATCTCTTCAGCTTCTGTTTAAGGTGTTACAGAAGGCAGTATAGAAGGCCAGCAGACCATGATACATACACCTTCACTAAAGGATGACTGTATTATCAAAAATACTAAAATGATAAAAAAAAGGTAATTATTTTCTGTGCAGTTTATAGCCTCCCAGGAGTAACAGCCAGACACTCCCACTCATACAACGCTCTAATATTTCACCTATCAAGGACATAACCCTGGTTATTTACAGACTGCAATGAGAGTGCCCACACTTTGATGTTACCATAAATAAACTGGTAAAACTGCTGAGTTTCAAGAAACTCATCTTGATTGCCTGGAAGATGTTATTATTTTAATAAAAAAGAATGGCATGTTTAACGATTAAATTTATATCAAGTGAGCAGGCGCGCTCCACTCAGGGAGAAGTACGCAAGCCTCTGCGCCCAGCTTGTGCTGTAGCAAAACTGCTCCCTGTTTTCCTGAAAAAGTGGATCTTTGTTCAAATTACATAGAAAGCTCTTTCCACAGACTGCTTGAAATCAAAGGTCTGCTTGGCTATGATGGATTTCAGTAAACTACAGGCTCAGTACTTCTCAAATATGACAACACCTCTCAGATAGACTGGACTTTTTAAGCTTTAGGAGCTTTACAAGAGATAGCACTCCTTAACAGCATCTGTCCTGCCTGGTAAAACTATGCCTCAGATCTCTTCTCTAACCCTTACCTATTTGTTGAGGAACACATCTGGTCACGCTGCAGACTGAGAGGCAGATTGAAATATACATTGTGCTCTGGGTAGGAATCGGAGACAAGAGGCTGTGTACTGCCAACCTTTGGGATAACAAAGGGCATGAAAGATGGGTGACCAGGTAGCCAGATGAATGGACACTGAGAGACACAGCAGGAGCTCGAGTTGCCGACCTTTGGGATAACAAAGGAGATGAAGATCAGTGATGCCAGTGAGGTGGATGGACACAGAGAGGTAGACAGGAGCTGAAGACTCAGGAGTTAGAGCCAGACTTGGTGCAGAGAGACTGTGAGGGAATAAAAGCCCAGGGGTTCTTCTGTTGGGATCTCTCCTCGGAGGCATCAGCTTTGTCTCTTTCTGTGTTACTGTGCCATGAAGAAATGGCTTTATGGAACTAGGCATCTGAGACACTGCTATGGAAGGCCTGGGGCCAAAGTGATGAGGAAACCTGGTCTAACTGTGTGTGACTGGGATGTGTGGGGAGTAAAACAGGGCACTCATTGGCTCACTGGAGCCACCCACTCTGAAGGGGCTCCACTCCCAGCTGTCAAAGTCTCTGACCTTGGGAGTGTGACTACCACAGAGTCTAGTGAAGGGTCAGACTTGGAAGTTTCCCTAACATCTTGTCCCATGCTAAATGTCTCCTATACACACATTTCAAAATATTTTTCATCACCTTACCAAAGAAGATGTAACTATTTTTTTTGTTTGCATCACTTCATCTTGTTCCAGTGCTGAGCACCCCAAATTTTATGAAGGCCTTAATACACGGAGTCTTTTAAATTGCCAAACTTCAGTCCAGCAGGAGTGGGTCTGCATTAAACCCCTGGTGCTGAGCCTCCAGCACCCACATTACATGGTGTAAGGAGCTTCATTCCTGAGCAGCCATGGTATCATGTATTGAATTCCCTTTAGAAGCTGCATACTGGTGTACATCTGGAAAATATCTTCCAGTTCAGTTTCAGCCAAAAAGAAATTCAATTTTGTGTGCTTCAATTTTGTGCTGCTCTTTAACATCAGCCAAAGTGTGGTAAGTAGAAAAAATAAAATAATAAAAAAAATCAGATTATGTGCTTCAAAAGAACAGCCTGATCCAAAACTAAAAAGCTAAGGAATATACATGGAGACAGTCAGGATGAAAATGTTAATGGCAGCCTTGACTGTACTGCCAGAAAGCTGATGTCCATCAAAGTCAGAAAGAAATCTCTTCACAAGATGATCAAGTAAAGAAAATCTCTCTTCTTCATATCCTGGTGACCTATTTTTATATGTTGTGCTATGTATACTACCCATTACATCCACATCTGTCCTGTTATGTTTCAAACTTCCAAGCTACAAAGCCAGGCTCAGATACCACAGGTTGTTTTTTTGTTAAAAAAGTTAAAAGAGAGATGCACAAGTCTAAGCCAGTCACCACCCTGGAATCCTTCACAGTTAATAGTTTTCACACTTAGGGGATGCAGTTTCTCTGATCTTTCTTCAACATTTCTTTTGGTATGAGAGGAAACCACAGGGAAATAGATCACTCTGTTGGAAGTGAAGGGAAATTATCACGACCTGTTTAGAGTCAGATTCATAGGGGCTGAACATCCAGGTAATGGATGCTACCATTCCAAGTATCTCTTTCTGTTTCTTGCAAAAGGCAAAGTTTGATGAAATACACATATTCATTAATGAAGTGTGGATCTCCATGTAAAATCAAGTCCTATCCAGGGGATAAATGACATGGAAAACTGCAAAATGTTTTCTGAGATGTATAATTGACAAAGGTACTTTCAGAGACTAAGCAATAGGAGGCAGGAAGGCCATATTTTACATGAACGCATACCTGTTCAAAACACCTTGCAAACAGTGCCCTTGAGACAAGTACTGCTAGGAATGAGTGTGTTGTTGTGACAGGAGCATTGACTAATTCACCTCATCATGTCCTTCTTCTTAACAAGGGTTTGAACCTGGTACTCATGCTTCCCAAGGAAATCAGGAAGGTAGAGGTTGTGAAATTCAAGGGAAGCATTGTTGAGCAGAGAGGAATTCTCCACTCTTCCTCACAAGAACAGATCGTTGTGGAGTGAGAAACCTGGACAAGAAGCATCCTGTGAGTTCAGCTTAGCATTTGTCTTTCCAGCTGCTGGAGATTGTATATGAAATTTTACTTTTTTGGGTTTTTGTTACTTATGATTTTCCAAAGGCAGCAATTAGCAGAGACAAAATAGAGAGCTTTCAAAACCTGTCTCCCAAATTTATGACCTTCCTGCACAGAATGTTAGAGGAATAAACAGAATGAAACAAACAAATTCACTCTGAAATTCCTTCTACTACAGGTTTTCATAGTTTATCTTCTGACCACCATCCATTATGCTTAAACAAGCTCATAACTTCTTTATGTTCAAACATAAAGTTGTTTATAGCTCCCACTACTTTCCTACACACTGGTGTCCTTCCTTTTTGATACTTGAAAGTGTTCATAAAAGATATTTTTCTTCCTTTAATAAGGCCTCTGGTGCACATGTGTTTCTGTAAACAGCTCTATTTCTTGCAAAAATATCTGAAAAGATGCTTGAAATTAGCTGCCTAAATTTTAAACATGGGCTGACATCCAAAATTTAGCAGAATTCTAGTTAAAAAAGATAGATTCCTTGGAGAATTTTTACTTGTCTCTAATCTTCAAGACAAGAAAAGATTTGGAGAAATCTTTTGATTAAAGAGGGGCTTTTAGTTCTGACTCAGCCTTCTTAAGAGGATTTGCTCACACTTACTGACCCTGTTTCTTCCTGGCAGTGTGCAGTCTTTAATTTCTCCTTAGCACATGCAGGGTGAGTTGTTAAACCTCTGCCTTGCCATGCCATAAACTTCAAACATCAAAACCGAAGCATGCCAGGTCTGCAGTCAAGCACTCAGGGGATGGGCTACAAAAAAATCTCTGAGCAGATGTTTTTTGGAGTGGGTATTTCTAATAGAAACCATCTGCTTTTTTCTTTTCTTGTCTTTTCTCTTTAATTTTTTTTTTTAACCAGGGAAAAGAAAATCTTTTCTCAAAATGATCTGAATAACTCATCAGAAATGCAGAATCTTCAAAAGACACTCATGACTGGGGCTGGTTTCTCATGCCTGTTCTGCTAATTATCAACCAGCAGTACTCAGTCCTGAGCATCTGATACAAATGTAGTTCTTGAAAGGCTCAGTTTAAGTCCTGGACACCTGTTCTCCCAGCTTACCGCTTTCCCCCCCATAAACCCAGATGTCCTGTGCCACTGAGATTCTCCAGTTCTTATTACCTCAGCAGGTGATACACGCTATGCTATGAAACCTCCTTCAACAGAGAGAGGCTTAATGGAGAACCTATCCCAAAACACCCAGTTTTTCCTAAGGAGAAGAAAGTCATCTGTTTATCCTACTCTACGGACAGATGATTTTAAGTATGGAATGTGAGTCTAATGCATGTGATAGACATGTGTGCATGACACCAGGGATAGACTAAAGGGAGAGGCAGGCATCAGTCTCACAACCTTTGTGTTTTATTGGGACAACTACTGTTGCTAACACAGAGAGAATCAGCCCTTTCCATCATATCTTTCTCTGCCTGGCATGTGGGTGAGCTCACAGTATCCCAGACGTGGTGTCTCCCTCAGCTACATTTCAGCTCTGCTTCAGGCTGAGATCTGATGCCTCATCACTTCTCAAACTTGCTTCCAGAGGAAGCAAGCACACCTGAAGGCCACTTTACCTGCAGCCTATTTGTTACCTTCAATGCATCCATGTTG
Source organism: Xenops minutus (assembly GCA_035221455.1). Taxonomy (NCBI): domain Eukaryota; kingdom Metazoa; phylum Chordata; class Aves; order Passeriformes; family Furnariidae; genus Xenops; species Xenops minutus. The sequence continues at coordinate 54,624,688 of JAWWEE010000158.1, forward strand.
TCTGAAGTTGTTACCCTGATTTGCTGCGAAACTACTTGAACATGGAGCTACTGCACATCTGGGGGCGTGGAGGTCACAAGTGCACAGTCTTCATTGGGCATGTGCATGATGTACCTTTAGCCAAACTTGAAGAATGATGCAAATAATAGTTTGATACAACTAAGTCTAGTAGGACAAAGGAAAAAAGGCAGCTGAACCTTCAAAACCAGTGAAACACAGAAGAGGCCTTTTTTAAGGATTAGTCCCAAACTGCACAAGCAGGATAGTATTGCAAAAGAACAACAATATCACAAATAAAAATGTCTTTGACAATGTATCTCTGTCTGTAACTGTGTTTTAGCAGGCAAGGACAGCACAAGCCAGACACAATGGATTGATGTCTCCCTAAAGGCATATTCCAGCAGCAGTTGGGTAGCTTGTGTAGCATCATAGAACAAAGTCACAGACCAGCTCCCAGATACCAAGGGCTTGGGGTGAGATGACACAGTGCTGGAAACAGCTTTCCTTAGAACCACACATCACTGCTAGCTGGGGACGTGCTTCCCACTATACCTGTTCCCTTACTTCAGGTAATGTGGGAAGCCTCTGAATTCTTGTATGATTTGTACTTAGGTGGCTGAAAATGATGCAGCTGCAATTCTCAAGGGATTCTCTGAGGTGCAACAAACCATGTGCCACTTAAAGACTCCTTCTACACCAAGGGGTGCACTCTCCTCCCTGCTCATGGCAATCATGGCTCTGTACCCAGAGGATATGAGAATTTAATCCTGCCTGAAGTTCTGGTGTTGGTCACAGCCATATTACACTTTTGTGGTTTCATTTTCTTTGCCCAGCCCACAGACACACACAAACTGTGCACTTGGGGAGCACGAACATCTTCTCTACTGATGCGACGGCTGATGTGGGTTCGCTCCCCCTTTCCCGGTCCCCTCCCGGGCCATGTGTTCAGGCCGCATGGCCCCCAGACGTCCCAGAGACACACGCCCATGCACAGAGGGCAGGAAAGCAGAGAGAACTTTATTCACCTGACCAGGTCTTTTATAGGCTTCACAGCCAATCGGATTCAAGGGGAAGGATTAACAATAGACCAATCAGGGAAGGATTTACCTGGCCTGGCCAAGGCTTGCATACTAATTAGGAAGGTAAGGGGTTT
>JAWWEE010000158.1:54625940-54651316 GCA_035221455.1 Xenops minutus
GGGGCGGGGAGCAAGTGCAGCCCTCACTTTTCCCGGGCCCACCAGCACCCCTTGCTGTTTGTGGCTATACCTACAGCAACAGGCAAAGTGGGACTTCAGTGTTTGAATGTTTTGGTTGCGGTGTTGTTGCTTGTTCTGCTTCTTTTCTTTTTGTTCTGTGTATTTGTGGTAAAGAACTGTCACTCTCTTTTCTACATTTTCCGCCTAAAGTCTCTTAATTTCAAAGGTTGTGGTGGCTCAAGGAGAGGGAGGTCCTCCTCCTCATCCAGAAAGAGGGCATCCTCACTTTCCTCGACAGACATTTTTTTTTTTTTTTTTTTTTTTTAAACTGAGACACCTCTGCAGCCAGTTATGTCATTATTCAGGTACTGTCTGCTTAACTGGTGGTATTAACAGTTTGAGCATCCTGAAGCTCAGTGTGCATTTACATATGGAAAATTTATTTTTAAATTTAGAAGAAAGGAAAGAAATTAGAAATGCTATTAGGGATGAAAAGGCAAATACTTCAAAGCTAGGAATTATCAGTATTTGAGGCAATAGCAAGTAATCATGTAGGTAGGTAATCACGAAGATTGCATCATAATGCATATGCACAAGGGAGTCAATTAAGGTTGCTTAAGCAACCTTGTACACTTTTTTTTTTTTCCAAAAGAGTAGAGCAGTGGGTTTTGAAACCTTAAGGATCTTTAAATGTAGGCAATAATAACTAATATTACAGTAATGCCTAATCTTGGCATCCTGCTAAAGTACTCATTACTAGTGGTATGTTTTACGAATGATTTCTATTGGTAGAGTTTTGTAAAAGGAGTGTTTCCTTTAGTCAGTTTTAAATTTGCTGCCTTTCACATCTTCTCATACCTCTTTATTCTTATGAAGAATGCCATTCAGGAGCTGCTTGATGTATGTTTTTCTGTTTCAAATATGCTTTTACATGCATCTATCTTATTTTGAATCTGAACAGCTACAACTTTCTCAGTTTCTCATGTGGTTTTATGAGCTGACATCCCTTGTAGATAAGCAGTGCTTTTTGCAGTCTCTGCACCTTTCCAGAAAACTTAAAATTATGTTCAACATTGGAAATTGATGAACTGGTTAGGATGTCACCGAAAAAAAAAACAAAATCATGATAGATACAAGAAAGGGAAGAAGACAGGTGGAAGAATAGAGAGGACAATTTTCTTTGTTTCTGCAAAAGGAGGAAAAAAAGGAATCATCTACAATGGAAGAATGTAGCAGAACAGTAACAGAAAAGTTTAAATATTTAGTTACAAAAATGAATCGGAGTTCTCACTGCATGTTCACATGCTTCTGTTCTTCCACCTGCTGTTCTCACTATATCATACAAGTGATTTATAACTAGATGACAATCACCTTTATTGTAGGAGTCCATGCTGGCACTATCTTGAACGGCTTCCAAACTCATAAGTCCTGGATGACTTCAGCTATTGTACTTTTTGGTGTGCAGAAGTATTAGCAATAATGCAGCCAGCAGGTTAAGTGAGATCATTATCCATCCTGTGTTTAGTCCATGTGAAACTACATTTGGAGTACTGTGTCCTTTTTTGTTCCTTACAACAAGAAAGATGTTGACATAGTGGAAGAAGTCTAGTGAAAGTGCTCCAGAATGGCTGAGATCTGGAGCATGTGGTGTATAGGGAAAGGTTGAGCGAACTGGGTTTGTTCAGCCCCAGGGAAGGAGATTGACATAAGACCTTATTACAACTTACACTTATCAAATGGTAGGAAATAGGGAAGATGTAGTCAGACTTGACTTGAAGTTAGAGTTAGTACTGAAGGTGCAATAGAGTGGTAGAAAAAAAGAATCAGAAGCTGGAAAGGAGGAAATTTGGATTATATCTGAGGAAAATATTCACCATAGGGATAATTAAATACTTGAACAGATTGGCTAGTGATGTTGTGGGATCTGTGTTCTGGGAGATATTCAAATTCCTGGATGGAATTCTGAGCAACCTGACTGTAGCAGGTTGATCTGGGCTGGATGCCAGGTGTTCACCAATTTACTTTATCACTTTCCCTTCCCAGCTGGACAGGAGAGAGAGAATAAGATGGAAAAATAACTTGTAGGCTGAGATAAGGCTGTCCACTAAAGCACAAGTAAAAGTTTGTCCATAAGTGAAGAGGAAAATTACTCCTTTTCTTAGCTTTCATATCTGACCTGGTCTCATATGATACGGAACATCCCTTTGGTTAGTTTGGGTCAGTTGGCCTGGTTGTGTCCCCTCCCAGGATCTTGCTCTCAATGCGAGGAAGAAGGAATGTTGAGAGACAATGCTGTGCCAGCACTGCCTAGAAGCAGCCAAAACACTAGTGTATTATCAAAATCTTTGTAGCTGCCAATGCAAAGCACATCGCAGTGGGGGCTGCTATGGGGAAATGAAATCCACCTCAGCCAGACCCAGCACAATCTTAGTGTACTGTTTTTCTGTGGCACTTTTGGTGGCTGGGGCAGGGGAGAAGTAGGGAAGGGGGCAGTGCTACAGGGGTGGCTCCTGCAAGAAGGTGTTAGAAACTTCCCCCATGGTAGAGCCAATGCCAGCTCCAGGCATTGCCATCCAGGTCCAGGATTGACCTGCCACTGGTCAAGCTGATCAGGGATGAGACTAATACCTCTGTGATAACATATGGAAGAAGGGAAAAAAAGTTATTGGACAGATGGAAATTGCAGCCAGAGAAGAGCAGAGTCAGAACACGTGAACAACTATGCAGACACCCAGGTCGATGCAGAAGGAGTGGGAGGAGGTGCTTCAGGCCCCAGAGCAGAGGTTCCCCTGCAATCCACGGTCAATACCGTGGTGAGGCAGCTGTGCCCCTGTAGCACATTGAAGACCACGGGAGTGCAGAGATCCACCTGTAGCTTGTGAAAGAGCCCTGCGTCAGAAGAGATGGATGTGTGAAGGAGGCTATGGCCCCTGGGAGGTCCATGCTGGAGCACGGTCTTGGCAGGGACCTGCTGACCCATGGGGAGAGGAGCCCACACTGGAGCAGCTTTTCCCTGGGTAGGACTTGTTGCCCTGTGGGACACTCATGCTGTGCCTGAAGGACTGCACTCTGTGGTAAAATGACCCACACTAAGGAAGTTTGTGAAGAACTATTGGTTGTGGGGTGAACTCCTGCTGGACAAGTTTGGGAAGGACTCCTGTGGGAGGGACCCCATGGGGAGCAGGGGAAGGACTCCTCTCCCTGAGCAGCAGCAGAAAAAACAACTGACTGTAACCCTCATTCACCATCCCTTTGTGCCGCTGGGGGGAAGGAGGAAGAGCTGGGAAAGAGAGTGACAGGGGGAAGGTGTTTTTAAGATTTACAGTGCTTCTCATTCTCTTGTTCTGTTTGTTAGCAATAAATTTAATTACTATCCCCACTTTGAGTCTATTTTGCCTGTGAAGTGATCTTTCCAGGTCCTTATCTCAACTCATGAACACTTTGTTATATTTTTTCTCCTCTGTTCAGTCACAGAGGGGAGTGAGAGAGAAGCTTTAGTGACTAGCTAGTGCTCAGCCAGGGTCAATCCACTGACTTAATTGACAGTGCTTTAAGCACCCATGTCTTTTTCAGGTTCAACTATTCCATGGTTTTCTGTGGGACCAAATAGATAGAATCCAGTGCTCAAGAAAAAAATATTTTGATTTTATAAGATTTACACTCAAAAATCTAAACTCTAAGTTGTTAATATTCACTTAAAATAGAATTGAATGGAAAATATGCAATCAAGCACAATATAAAAGAATTTCTTTCATCACATAAAGTATCAAAACCCTTTTCAGGAACAACCAACTTTGCTTGTAGCACATTTTAACATCTTTTTTCTTCAGCACGCATTATTCCTATGAAATCTTTTAGTATTATCTAAAGATGTGACTCTTGCTATTTAGGGATTGTTCCAGTCCATTTTGAGAGCATACTAATTCCCTACTAATACCAGACATACTGAAAAAATAATTTTTATAATATTCTGACTAAGGGATTTTTTCTGTAAACTACTTTCTGTACGTGCAGTTTCGTATGTCTCTGGTGATTTGTCTCTCTTGAATAACACAGTATGTTCCCTAAGTACTCCATAAAAATAACATAATTGTGATGTTATCTGTTTTGTTACAAAGTATATGACAATATTGTGTTTATGGTTAAATACAGCCTCAAGGACCTCATACCAGTGCCAAACAAGTAAGTTGTTTTCAATTAAGGACATCATCTCAGTGCTCAGTTAACACAGAAGATTATTTATGTATGAGCTTGATGTTGCTGGAAAATGTGTATTAGAAGCATCCAGTTCAGCTTTTATTTGGATGCAACTAAAAGCAACAAAGACCAAGCACAATAATAATTAAAAAAAATGCCTATAGTAAACCTATGTTGTAGATGTTTTTGTTAGTTCATTTTGTATTTTAGATAATATATGGGTACTCCTAATGATTCCATTAGAGTTCAAATAACAGAATTCAGCACAAATGTATTTCTACTGAGCAGCAGAAACATAATTTCTCTGGAACTGCAGCTGCTGTAGTTGAAGATTAGTCTCTTACTATCCCTTAGGGAGATAACTGTCTCTGCCAGCTGACTTAGTTTTTATATAGCCAGCGATTTATTAGATTGCTTTGCTCTTAAGTGTGATAATAGGCCTTATGCTTAGCAAGGGTTAGAGACTTCCAGTGCATTAATATTTTATGGCAATGACAGTCAAGACACATTTTGTTTACCTAACAAGACAAGCCAAGCTACAGCTGATGTGTGCTAGAGATTAGATTTAACTGGTAGGAACTCCGCCAATTATGTCTTTAATCCTTTGCAATGACTTTCTAATTGTAATATGATCATTTACATATTTAATGCATCAACGTTTTGTTGCACTACCATTTTGTGTGCCTCGAGTACATATAGACAACCTTTTCCTGTAGCCATATTATTCAATTCTTTGCTATAGATACATTTCCTTTGGATAGTTTCTTAGATCAGATATAGCAGTATTTGGAGACTGGAAAAAACTCCCACCCAGGATCCCAAATAAACCTGCCTGGGGGATTCAGTTTACAATGAAATAGATCAAATGTTTCAATCTTGTGAACATAAACCTTAGTTGCTGTACTTATCACATATTCTGGCCAAAACAATGCCCTGGTTTGCTGTCACTCATTTTCAGTGACAGTGATAGCTTTTGCTACCCAAATAAATATTTCACATAATGCAGTCCAGTGTTGATTGCTTTTTGGTTTTTCTCAAAAAAACAGATTTATCAGCTATTAGTTGCAGAAGACAGAGAGTGAAGAACCGTGGGTCAGGTGTCTGGCATTAATTCATTGTTATCTGCAAAAAGCTCCAGGGATAGGATTGAGCATATTTACCAAGCAATTGCACGCTGAAGGGTATGATGCTTCAATTTCTTAAGCTCAAGTACACCAGAAGATGTTAGATGTAGGTTCTGCAAATACTGATATTAGTACTTGTATGGTTTCAGCTGCAAAGGTGGTGCTTGCAGAAAGGGTAGGAAGAAATCAGTGAGGCAAAATTCAGCTGTTGTTATGAACTGTGTTGGTCCATGGTTCTAAATACTTAACTTCACTTTGCATCAGGCTTTAAATGGGCTTTGTAAGATTTGAGTTCATACAGTTTTCTGAAACCATTGAAAAAAATATCTGTAGAAAGTTAAGGTAACCCACAGATTAATAACACACTTATTTTTTCTCTAACGTTTCCATAAATATTATGAAATAGAATAAGAGGTGCTCTATCTTGTTTCCAGAGTTTATTTTTAATTCACCGTTGTCATGTGTTGTTTTTTGTTTATTTTTTGTTTTGTTTTCTTTGTTTGTTCTTCTGCCTACATGAAATATAATGACTTTTTATTTTAGTGGTCCAGAAATCGAGCCCTGATACTGGAGTATATATTCATTATAATGTAGAGGGCAAATGAGACTTGCAGTCTGCAGCACAGTGCTGACTGGTAAGCTGAGCATTGCATTTTCTCTACCATAATGATTTGCAGAATGTGCAAGGTGCTAAAGCCTCTTCTTGATACCCTTGTAGATGAAACTGTAGTGAGTTGTGATCTTAGCCCGAGGGAGTCCCAGTGGAGCTACCTGTGTGCTGTTCAAGAGGGAGTTGATCATGTATGTGATACATATAAAAGGGCACCTGTCTAACACAGTAATAAAAGGGGGGTGGGTGGGTGTGCATGAATGCACAAGTTAAAGTGAATTGTATAGTATTAATAATTTTCTCTACTAAAGTCGTTCTTTTGTCTCAGTGAAATTTGTCTCGAACAAATGTATGCTCTTTTGGCATTCCTCTTGGGATGCACAGGCAGAGTAAGAGCTATGATCAGTCACAGAAATAATAATGAAGTCTGCCAGTCATTCAGTAAGCCCAATGACAAAATTAGGAACCATCTAGCAAGGAACTAGGTAGGATTTTTATTTTCATAGCAGGTAAAAAAAAAAAAAAATAGGACCAAACCCAGGAAGCTGCACTGTGCCACCAAGATTATGGTCATAGGAACAAAGCTTCAATACTGTGTTTTGACAGTGGTTGATGGGGTTGAATGGTCTGGTTTTTCAACACCGTTTAGCACCTATCTGTATGCATGGTTTACTAAGGATGTTTAGATATGTAATCCCATGCATCTCTATCGCTGTGGAGATTTGTGGCCTGCAGGATGCTCAGTACTCTCCATGGGGGTGCAGTGTGGCAGTGGGGTGGAGGCAAACCACTGGTTTGCAGTCGATTTGAGTAGTCATGCTTATCTTGTTGGTGGTAGAGCCTAAGCAAATGTCAGGTTGTGTGTATGTGTATTTTCCAGGGATGACAACGTATGTAGATGTGAATGTCAATTAGGTATGGCCCTCAGGCTCTTGGCAAGAGGCCAGCATGACTGCTGATGGTGAAAAATATGTGTTTCTCCTGTGGGGTCTATGACAATGATTTTGTCTTGAGAGGCTTTGGGGAGTTCACTGGTTGCAGCACTTACCCAGATTCAGCAAAAGGATGATGAAAATAGGAGGGGTTAAATGATAGGTAAAAGACCTTTTGGGTTAGATGTTCCAGCTTCTGCTTTTTTGTCTATAAGGAGTATCTGTAATCACACCATTTGACTTTCTTTGAACTGGTTGTCTCTCAAAGTGTTCGTCAGGAATTTCCTAATGAGCTTTATTTTACAATAGGTTTATTTTAACAGGAAGGTATATCTTGTGCATACTTTAAGAAAGTGTATGTTAATGCTTATTTGGCAAACTACAGATCTATGTCAGCCTACATTTATGCACTTACTGCAAACATTTGGACGAGCAAATTTTTGTTTACACAATGTGAGTGAAAAGAATGTGCCATAAATACTTGTGTGGATAGAGCAGCTGAGCTCATATGAATTGTTCACACCAAAAACCCTTTGTAAAAGTGTCCTGAAAAATTTTCTGTGTGGTCTGCCAACTTGGTATAGGGAAGAATACCATATTGTTTAGGTAATCATCTATTTAGACAAATATATGAATAGTCACAACAAATCGTATGTTAGCAGTAGCATTTGAATATATTTGAACAACATAATCTCCAGGCATCGTTCTGAAAAGTAATTACACTTGAAACACAATACGAACAGAAATATATTAAATAAAGAATTCACTTTCAGTTGTTTCTGAAATCTAGTGTTGCAAGAATATTTTGAAAGCTGGGAATTTGATTTATTTAATACTAAAGTAGATTGAATATCCTTTCAAGCTATTCTCACTTGGACCAATATTTAATTAAAAGTAATAGTTTCCTTCTGTTCTAATTAGTTTCTTTACCTGATTACCTGTAAAAATGAAATGAAAGCCATTGAAGAATTAAATAATTCTTTTACTTTATTTCATTTCATTATTTAGATTTATGTTGCTTGATATTTAACCACTACTGTGCATGTACTTGTCAAAACATGAGAGATAATTAGTCTAAGCATGTGTGACCTTTACTTGGAAACATTTGCAAATGGCATTATCTAAATGCATGTATAATGTGAATTGAAAGAGGGGAAAATAAAATCAGTTACTGTGTTTTATGGAAAATAAAATTCCCCTAGAGATCTGAAAAAATAAGACTATTCATTATAGAAGGGAACTTTTAAAAAATGGATAACTTTATATGAAATGTACCTTTAAAATCTATTACATGACTAGAAAAACAAAAAGTCATGTCAGAAAAACTTAAAAAAGTTGTAGCACCTATTTATTTTTCAGGAAAATTTCCAAAGTATACAGGAAATAGAAATCTTGCTCAGAGTCTTTTAGTTTATTGAGTTCTCTCTGCTTTGAAAATCATAGTAGAAATCTCTGGGGACTGCTATAAAGATGTATTACATCATAAAGCAAACTAAGGATAGTAACCCATGTTATTAAACTGTCAACATACATTATACTGCAATCTATCCATGATCCAACTCAACTTAAAACCTCACTGTTGGCAAAAAGTTTAAAACATAAGACTACTCTCTAATCATCTAAAGCCTATAGTACTTTGGAAAAAATGTTGTAATAATCACTCCACTACTCCATTGCAGTGTGTGTGAATTTCATTGGTTTAGTACTGCAAATGCTCAACCATTACGAGGAAGGATTCTGAAGGATTACTACTTAAAAGGTTTTATTAGTGATGCTGTAGATTTCTTATTTCACAGAATATTAATAAAGGTATTTTATATATAAAAAAAGAAAAATAAATCTTAAAACCCAGTGCTTAAATCTTGCTTAATTTCCATATTAATTTTTAAAAACAAATTATAAAATTACATTGCTTATGAAGTCTGCCTTCTCAACTAAAGAAAATGGGGTTCTTGCTTTGAAAAGTGAAAACTGGAGACTGGTGTTATTTGGCAGCAATTATGATAACTAAACATTTCAAATCTTCTGATAACATATATTGAGAGAAAAAAAAAAAACAGCTGTATATATTAATCTAAATCATATTAGTTTCTATTACAGCACTACCAATGGATCTTGAGGCTTGTGGGAGGTGTGGCATATAAGGGCCCTCCTTCCCTTCCCTTCCCTTCCCTTTCACAGGTGGTTCAAGAGAGGAAACATGGAAAAAGAAAAAAAGAAACAATTTGACTGGCTGGTGGAAGCACAGGGGTGGGAGAGGGATGTAAAGGGCATCCACATGACAAATGGATGTCTTGAGTTGATGGTTGTAGATATTCCTTGAGAAGAGCATAGCAATAAGGCTATGTTAATGTATTAATAATTACTGGTTTATCTCTGCATAGCAAATAAATTGGGAAGGCTGCTGCAAAAAAGATGCCATACAACACAGCACTGTGATCAAGAAAAAATAAAAATCAACCCAATTGAAATAATTCCTCAGAGGTATTTTATTTAACTTAAATACATGCTTTTAAGTTGAAATATCAGAGTCTAAAGTATTTAAGTCACTAGGTTATTAGAGATTAGAAGTGGTCAAAGCATGAGTTAGGACAGGAATGTGAGAAATGGTAGGAACTTTAATTTCTGAGCTTCCAAGCTGCCCATAATTAAAAGTGGTTAAATGCTTGTGGTAAAAATTCAACAATTAAGTAAATAAATAACAGAACTGGTATTAATAGTCGCCCACTTTATTTATCCATATTATTGTAGTAAAAATGGAGTATTTGTAAAAACCTTTTTAAAATCTAAACTTTCACCCTCGTTGAACTGTCAAAAATATATTTAACTGTCTCACTCATAACAGCAAATTACCATTGAAACTGTATGGCATAATATTATTTTTAAACCATCATTGTTCATTATAGCTACAATTAGATATAGTAATTTTTTTTAATGGAAAATAATTTAAGGCAACATTCTGTTTTCTTGAACATATTCCTGTCCAGCAGTTCCCACAGCAGGGAGCTTTATTAGTAACACGTGAAAATAATTGAGGAACAAAATGTCTAATGTAAAATGTATTTACAGTTTTCCTGAGCTAGACTGTAGTTGAGGACTTTGCTGCTAATGAGAAATTACAGTATGCAACACAGTGCTGCCAAAGAAAGCATCCATATAGACCCTGTAGTTTGCATGTGAAGACTAATATTTCCTGAATATATAAATATTTGGGCTGAATGGCAATTTGTCACATTCTTTTCTGGGATCCTTCAGACTTCTGCCCAGGAAGTGATGACTGGTTTTTTTCATCCACAACCTGTGGAGTAATGAAAGAAACCACTAGTAAACCCACAAGAGAAGCAGTAAAAATCAGTGGCACCCTCCAAACTCCTTATTTTCCTACATTCAAGGGCCCTTAATACATTGAAGGTCTGATAAGCACCCTTACAAAGCACCTCTTTTGTGCTTTTTCACCTTATTAGTATTTTAATGATTAGTACTATAACTGAATCAAAATATGATAACAATTGTACTTCTCTGTGCTAACTTCTTTGTGCCTGTATAGTGTATTCTTTAGCTGAGACAGTACTTCATCTCCTCATGTTGTGCCTGTTGGAAGATCACAATCTGTGTAGAAATGTGGATGTGTAGTTTCTGTTTTGAAATAGGAGTGTAAAAGTTAGCTAACCAGCTCCATAGTTAGCTAAGTTAGCTAACCTAACTCCATAGCCCATGCAGCAGGCACCCATGCTGCTGACTTGCTCATCTGTAGGTCAGCTGAAAACATAACCCATAATACCTTTCTGTGAAGTGTCACAGTTTTTTAAGGAAAGTTCCTCAGATCTGGTATTTAGAGCTGTGCTATTTATTCCATAGAATAATTCTGCAATGAGCTGAGGGATATTTGGTGGCCAGGAGTCCTGCATTGAGGGTTTCCTCTTTTCTTCAGGACTTGAAGGTGAATGTGAAGGAATGAGTCTTCCCAGAAAAGAATGTAAAATGTAAAGCAAAAAGCAAAAGGAAGATACATTAAGCAAAATATATTACTTTATATTTCAACAGCAATTTATATGTTTCATCGTGTTGATGAATTATGTCTTACTGCCCTTGGAGAGGTTAGTAGTTGTCTCTGGTTTAAGTGGCAAGCCCAACATGCGTGTTTGTGGGCTTGCTTGCTTTGTTGCTTTCTGATTAAAAGGCAGACTTGTAGGGAAACACTTTTTCCACAGGGAAGACCTTATTGCATGCAGTTGCCCTTGTTGCTGTAAGTGTGATCTAGAGTCCAGCTAAGGAAAGTTCATCTAATTATCTGCAGGTGTCCAGAAGTTCACCAAAAAGGGTTTAATTCATGATGACTCTCCTGTTCTACAGCCATTTGCCCAGAAGTGAAAACTTGCTGATCACCTGAGGAAAAGGTTAATCTTTAGAAAAACTGAAACTGCTGAATTTGAAAGAATGAAATTGAAGAACTAGTAAATCAAGTATTAAAACAGTCAGGACATTGACTTCTTTTTAGTACTCCAGTATTTAGAGCTGGTGCTCTGTGCCTATGGGACACAGACTTCTCAGACTGTTCTTATCCTCTCTCTACATTGTTGTTGCATCACAAAGAAATACTAAACCATGCCTGGCATTCTTCGACCATGTTTGAGTAAAAAATAATACAGTAAACAGCTAAGTGATTTTTAGAAACTAAGGAAAAGGAGAAATTCATGCAGCGGTTGAGGGGTTCACTCCCCCTTTCCCAGTCCCCTCCCGGGCCACGTGTTTGGCCCGTATGGTCCCCAGACGTCCCAGAGACACACGCACACACACTGAGGGCAGGAAAGCAGAGAGAACTTTATTCACCTGGCCAGGTCTTTTATAGGCTTCACAGCCAGTCGGATTCAAGGGGAAGGGCTAACAATAGGCCAATCAGGGAAGGATTTACCTGGCCTGGCCAAGGCTTGCATACTAATTAGGAAGGTAAGGGGTTTACTTCCAGGGGTCTGGGGGAGATACAAAACTAGTTTACAATACAGTAAAAAAACCTCAGGTTTAAAAGGCACTTTGGTTAATTTCTTTATCTTCACCAGAGACCCATTTCTTACATGATCTGTTCCACTTCTGATATTGTGGGTCTATTCCCACATACTGACATCTCTAGGCAGGGAAATTGCTCAGATCTGGCCTATAACCCTTCCTTCCCATTTGCAACATGTACATATCTCCCACATCTTTGCTGCTGTGCCCTGCTCTGGTTTGCATTCTGCAGGCAGCTGGGACGGAGAAGGGCTCCCTCGTGCCCGGGTGTCACGGATTAGCTCCATCCTCTTTGGGATAATTGAGAAACTTCACAAAGTGTTATTTTTGATCATAAGGAAGATGAAGAAAAATATTTCAGAACCTCACACTGCTCACCTGTGAGTTTGCTTTGGCACATACCAACCAGCAGGTCTGAGAGCACTTGACTTGGTCAGGTCGAGCACATGCAGGAAAGGAAGCTCCACCATGCACTGTTCCTTTGTGATGCATCTCCATCCCAAGGATCCTGAAACTTGTTTTTTGGGGTGTTTTTTGTGTTTTTTTTTTTTTCCTTTTTGTTTGTTTGTTTTGTTTTGTTTTTTATTGAATGGAGCATTTTTACTATTATTTTTTCAGTGGAGGCATGGATACAAAATGCTACCTTGCCTCCTATCTCCAGTTCCAGGGCAGGAATAGTTGCTCATTTTGATGGCAGTATATAAATAGCTACACAGATATGTTAGCAATCCTGTGACACTGAAGGTTTAAGGGGTCTCCTATAGCAAGTTTGGGCAAGGACTGGAATGACACAAAGTGACTTTGCTGCTGGATTGTCCCGGACATCCAGACTTTCCTTCCTTCAGTGCAAGGTCTTCAACTACTGGCTGAGCTATGATGTGGTTAAATGGAATTAAACGGTTGCTGATGCACTCGACACTAACATGTGGGATTGGAAGCAGAGATATCTAGCTATTGCCTCTAGACCAATTCTGCAAAGACAGCATGTGGTCTCCTGATGGCTGGGTTCAGGGTTATTTCCCAGGGAGGACTGGTCCAGATGGGTGAACATTCTGAATGGAACCATAAATATTATCCATTTCTCATCCATTTCCAAGATTCCTCCAGCTTTGGTAATTGGAAATGGAAATTGCAGAATGAGAAATTGATTTCTTCTTCAGTTTTGCCACACAGAAAGCAAAGAAATGACTGACAACGTTTGTGAAAGGCTTCCCAGCCCACCCGATGCAAGATAATGAGTTTTCCCAGGCACTAGGTATTTCCCTCTGTTGTGCTCTGCTTTTTCTTTTACCATAAATGCATGTCTTGCTGCAGATAAAAGAAAATTAAATTCCTCACTTAGAAACTGTTCTACACATCACTCACACAGCAAATAAAATAGAAAAAATAATTCCTTTCTTCTTTTTCTTTATTAAATTCCATCACTTAATTTAGAATGCAAATCAATATATTAATAAGGAATGTATAATTTTTAATGTCATCTGTGCAATCACCCTCCTAGATTGATTCTACCTTGAACTCATTGCAGTATTGTTAATGACTGAAAGCTCACACCATACTTTATCAACCAAAGTCTGTCTCTAAGAACTTTCTAATTAGTGCTACTAATCACCTATTCCTTCTCAGTGAGACTAATGCATTATTACAGAGACTTGTGAAATACGTCCAACAATATATACGTCTTGTTAAAATGACACTCAGGAGATTCCATTACCCACATCCATCAATGACACTTAATCCATCACATGGAAATATTGCTTAAATACTGCTACACAGTCAGCTTAGTGCAGGCATCGTCAGTGAGACCTGCCAGGCAAAATGCTTCCCTGCTTATGGCTCTGGCATGCAGCCCACTATCTTACATCATATAGCAATTAATGTACCCATACTTAGATAACAAGAAGTTAGAGAGGCAGTGGAAAGTAGCAGTAGAGTGAGACAACTGATGAAATAAGCTGCAAGAAATCTATTTTGTAATAAAACTGTTCATAAAAGTGAATTGTCATTTAGAGGCACAATTTCCATGGGGAATAAGGTTTTATGTCTGTGTACATCTTTAAGGCAAAGAGGCTGGTTTGTTTGTTTTTTTGAGGTTTTATTTTTTTTCTTCTTTTTTTTTTTAATGCTTCTTTCATTTAAATGGCTTTATAGATGCCTAGAATATGCAGAGATTTTTTTAAGCCTGTGGGAATCTCATTATGTTTTGTGCATGCCTTTTCCCTTCTCTATCTTTTTCCTTTAAATTCAGAATGATCCAAAATGCTTCAGTCATTTAGCTGTGAGGAATATTTAGATCACCAGAGTGAAGATAAGTAACAATATGTATAAATGAAAGTGCCAATTTTTTATAAGTCAAAGAAAAGATACCATTTTAAATTGATAGGTTACACTGATGGAGCCTGATTATATTCCTTCTTCCTGCGTTTAAATGCAAAACCAACTATAAATTCAACTTTACAAATACTTAAAAAACTACACATACCCTAAACTCTGTAAAGCTAATAGGATATATCACAAAGCTCGTCCTTTTGAAGTGATCTAAAGCGAAATTTAGATACTTGTTGTATCCGAATCTTATGAAAAAATCTACTTTTTGTACAAAATTGTTTAAAAATCAGAGTGATTTATGAGTGTTTATTAATAAAGAAAAGCTTTGTGCACAGACAAGAACACAAGCCTTCCTGAGCAGTTTGAGGGAAGGTCTTGCTAGCAGGAGCCAGATGGGGTCAGATCACAAGCTAAAGTGAAAAGAGTGAATCCCTCTTTTTCCCTCAAGGCAAGGAGAATTTGTGAAGATTCCTGCTGATCAGAGCTCAGTGTGTCTTCTCTCCTCATGCCTGGGATTTTTAGCTTCTATTGCTAGAGGGTTTTTTTCATTCTATTTCCTGTATCTCGATGATGTTATAAAATAATCAGCTAAGTTATGAAAAAGACAATTTACAGTAAAATAAAACTACTCCACTGTGTGAATTAAGTACTGGGGAAAACTCCCATAACCACTTGTACCTGAAGAAGCTGAAAAAGCGGTCATAGTGTGCAACGAACCACTCATGAGATTACAGAACAACAACAATGGCTTTACAAAGGCATCTTAAGAGCTTCAAAAGGTGAATATTACAAAGAAAGGCTTTACAGGTCTGCAGCCAACACTAACCCCACTGCTTTCTCTGTGGTAAGCTCGACTACAGCCTGCAGACAGTATGATGAAAGCAGCCATCCACAAGCATTCCAGTTATTTTAATTCTTTCCACAGCTGCAGAGGTGAATCTGTAGAAATAATGAAGACAAAATGCAGATATGAGAAGGATGAAGAGAGAATAGTAACTCTTCATTACTGTTGTTTTCTTGTTGGGAACAAGCTTTGCTCATCCAAAATATCAAGTAGTTGCTTCAGCTTTGTGTTAACATCTCATAGTCAACAGCAGTTGAATTCCACCATAATTGCCATGACTTCTTCCATTATGTTCTTCTCTTGTCCCTTCCTGCCTCCCATGCTCTCACCTGCACAGCAGGGACATCACGATGGTATAGGGAATGGGAGACCTGGGAGATGGAACGTGTCTGTTTCCCTCTGTCACTGTATCAGACACAAATTTTCCCTCTGGTACCTACAATTGTGTGCAGACTTTGTGAGTATTTAAAGCAAACAAAGCGAAACAGATACACATATAGATAGGTAGACCTGCTCAGAGCAGTCCTGCAAGATTAGAGAGGAAAGAACTCTCATTCTAATTAAAGCTGAAGTTTACTTCCCGTTATCAGCCTAATTACATTTCAAATATATGCACTTTCAGTGTGCAATTGTTCTGGCATTCTGAGAAGCTGAATGGACTGTGGCTTCAGTCCAAGAAAGGTGAGACTCCAGAGTGAGATGTTTGCAAGGAAACCTTCCTGAGCATCCACCAGCCTGACAAGGGAAAGCTTTGGTGAGCAGATTTTTTTATATCAGATATATCTGCAAGTGAGACAAGTCGTAAGGTCTGGAATTCACATATTTTATGTGTTCTAGGGCTTCAGATGAGAGCAGGAAACACAGATAAAAAAAAAAAAGCCACTGACCAATTGCTCACAAGAACAAATGGCTACACAAAAATAAAAATAAAGCAAAAAACCAACTGAGTCCTGCACATGGAAAACTGAGTTTAATAAGAATAAAGAAAATCTCTGCAGACAGTATTAAGGGTCAAAGACTCAAGGCCCTTACGAATGGCTTTGGAGGCAGTCATTCAATCACCAAATTTATTGACAAGAAAGGTTTGAAAAAGCTGGTGGATCTCTAGGGGAGTTCCCTCAGCTGGTGGAAACATCTGCATTTTCATCAGACCGGGTGCTGTCAGGCATTGCCAAAAGTAACATCTGATTATCTACTCCCTGATACTGCAATAAGCTTGGTTATCTCCTCTGAAGACAAAGGACTTTATGTAAGGGGTGTTGAACTCACCTGAATGTTGTAGGAAGGGCCTTCATGCTTTCTGTGTCTAATCTCTTACTTCAAAGGACGGGGAATTGCAGCAGAGCTGCTGATGCCTGAAGCACTGGGCCCAGGAAATGAGGGACTTGAAGAAAAAGACAAATAGCCTTGCCATCTCTGAATGCAAAAGATAGCTAACGGCCACACCACAGGTATACATAGGAATTACTCAGGGAGGCTAGAAAACCATGGAAACTTTGCTGAAAGGAAGTGCTTTCAAAAGCAAATGCAACAAGTGGGTTTGCAGGTTCACTGCTAGCTCATTTTTGCATCTGCTTTTGAAAATGTTCCCTTTGCACATTATCTCATCTGCATGGCCAGTGTTACATGCCTATGTTATCGTCTTATGCTAGCCAGGATTAAGGAACGGATAATATCACAGAGATGGAAGTCCCAGCTTCTTAGCATGAACCCTCTTGGTATAATTGCACTAATGTGTGCTTGTGCATTCAAGAAATGTATCTTGAAGTGCTGTATATCAAGCAGGAATAGCTACTACAAACTGAATCTTTCAAGATTACAGCATTCATTCTGAAGCTAAACCCAGTAAACCCATTCAAGGACTAATGTACTCTTTTTAGCATCAAACTCTTCAGACAATACAAATTGCAACAGTACTGTTTAATAGCAATGGAGCTATGCAAATCAGATTAATCAGGTGGGTGGATCTGTCAGAGACTGTGATTTATGACAGAAATCTTAGTCAAGACAAATCCTTTTAGACAAAAAAAAGTTTTTGGTATAAGATCTTCCAGTATGGTATGTTCCACTTGGGGAATAGAGCTGCTTAGATTATGGCCTGAGGTAGTCCAGGAGGAAGGGGTAGGCTTACACATACCAACCCTTTCTCTGTCCACACAAATATTCATGTAGGGAGTTGTGGGTCCCTCTTCATTTTGCCACTGGTCCTACGTGTCTTCTGAAAAACTTACCTCTTTCAATTAGTTTCTTCCAGTACACAGGACTTGCTTAGCAGTGTGTTTTGCTCAATGAATACAGCAATGAACATTGTTAGATAGATATAGACAGATACTTTCTGTCTAATTCTACACCTGAAATTATATTGCAGTCAATATGAGATCTAGCCAGTTTTATAATTCTACCCATATGTTATAAGGATTTGCCACATATTTTAACTTAAGTGCTACATATGTCATCAACTTTGTGGTAAATATGTCTATTTTTCCTCCTGGAATTACAGAAGGGAGAGGTTAGTGTCTGGTACATTCTATTATTTATTGTCTCAATTCAGTGCAATTCAATATATTGTGTTAATTTCCTTTTCCTTTTTTAAAAGAAATAATAATCTGTCACTGAGGTTGCAACAGCTCCAATGTTAATGGAATTGTATGAGACAATGTCATTGAAATTGGATCGGTCCGAATGGAATCATTACTGTCTGTCCATTCAGTTCTTAATGGCTCCATCAATCGATGTGTATAGGACAGAGCCCAAGGTGTTTTGAGGAAGCTCTGAGGTGCCTCTAAGTGTGCTGAGCCTTTGTGCACCTTCAAAGCACAATAACAAGAGGTAAAAGGTACAGTCCAAAATCCCCTAGAGACCCATTAACTACAGATCACACAGCAAGGGGCCCTTTCAGAGTGAGCCTGGCCCACCCCAATAGAGTATAGTTTGTGAATCTCTAGAACAGTTGATCACAAGGCTCAACAGTGTCATGGTATATTTAGGAATCATTCACCCACTGTACTTAGGGATTGTTCACCCACACAGATCTAGAATTCTGTGCTTGAAATCCCTTAGGACGTTTTTTAGCAAAGCAATAAGGAATGCACATAGCTACTGATTTGTTTCCTCTCTTTAATATTTCACCACTTTTATTCCTGCCACAAATTCCTGCAGGTGCCATATTTCATTACCTATTTGCAAGCTTGGATATGTGAAAAAGCATCAAATACAGGGAACTTCTGGCCTCGCTTTTCGGCTGCTGTGAAAGGAGGAGATGTTCTGGGGAGAAGAAAAAATAGTGTCCTCACACAAGTCAGGACAGCTCTTGAGATTATTCAATTGGATACATCAAACTGTCTCAAATCTCAGCACTAATAAATATTAGGCAGCACATCTGCCTACAGGATGTTGCTGTTGAGTGAGTCAAGTGGATTATCCTGAAGAAACCTGTCTTAGTGCTTCTTTAATAGAGTTCAGCCTCCCAACGCAGTGGTCTGGTGGTGTTGTACAGCATGTGGGAGCTGAGTAACACAGACCATTTACAATGTCCAGGAAGAATAAACTGGACAAAGAAGTGTGTGAACCCCATGACCCGTATCTGTGATGTGGCTTTGTTGACTTATGAAGATGAGAAATCACTAGAAAAACAGGCTGGTAATAACAAATAATACAATAATAAGTAATGAACATGGACACCCCCAGAAGTCTTTGATGGGAATTTCCTCAGCTAACTGTATCATTATCTTTCCCACAACTTTTGTGAAACTGTTTTCTCAGTAGTCATTCAGAAATCCTAAGTGATATATATGAAGCTGAAGCTATCCTCTTTCTATTCATTGAAGCAAAGTCTCCATTTCAAGAAAATTATACATTTAAACTTAATATGAATTTTAAACCCCAAGAGGTGTTTTCTTAATGTGGTATATCTTTCTTCCTCTTTTCCTTAGAAATACAAGAAATTTCTTGGACTTGTAACTCTCTTTCCTCGCAAGAGTTGTGGTCTCAGGGCCATGTGTTTTGCTTTTGGACAGAGAAAGAAAGGTAAGAGAGAGACACTGGAGAGAAAATTCTGAAAGGAATGAAAAACTTGATGTTCCAATAATTGGAACTGTTTTCTTAATGTTTTCCTCAAATAGCTTCACTCAGTTGGGTTTGCTGTGATGGCAATGTCTCATATTAATTGATACATGTCTGTTTGCTCTCCGTTTTCCATAGTCCCAGAACTAGAAAGATGTTTTTGCAGATGTGAGCAAAGTTGCCTTAGTTATTGTTCAGACACCCTTAGCAACCAAGGACAGAAACTGCAGAGTATTTGCCTGTAAAAATAGAACATTATGAATAAAAAATTGGAAGATACAAACAAACTACTTTTTCGAGCTCAGATGTGATGAGAGGTCATACCCTGTGTGGGGTGTTTCATCCAGGTACCGCATATACAGGTCAACCTTGGGAACCTGCCTATCCAAGTCAGGAATACTGCAGGACATCAAAATCCCTCTGGTTATTTTCATTTGTTTCACTACTCGGTTTTTACTCTGTATTAAATCCTTTGTGCTGCCTCTTTGTTATCAGATAAAGAGGGGAATGAATTGAGCTTTACATCTGGCTGTAAATACCTGTGATCAAGAAGAATACCACTTTACTCTCTAAAGTAGTGTTATCATGTGTATATCTTGTCAGTCAGCATTATGGAACATCAAAGATAATGCTTATGTTCTTACACTGACATCTTTAGAGAGCATATGTAAATCTCCTTGTATGGCTGGCCCAAAACATTGTGGAAGGCAGCCATTAAATAACCTTTTCTTTCTAAGTTATGCAGCTGCCACTGCTGTTTCCAATACTCCATGTCTTTTTCATTGCTTGATGGTATTCTAATGAGTCTCTGGCTGACCAAAAAGGACAAGACAAATAACTGGAAAATTCAAAACATATGCAGTCCTGCATCTTGGTATGTGGTCTGACACCATGACAGCATCTTCAATCCTATGCAGCTAATAAAGCCAACATTATTATTGGCAAAACTTCAGGAACAAAGTACAGACAATAATGTTTTGTTTTTTTCTCATTTAACTCACAAATGTAAGAGAAAAATCACCTTCTTTGTCATCCTATTGATGAAAGTCGAGCATAGCCTGGTGTACATGTGTGAGAAAGAACAAGAGAAGATGTGAGACAGAAAAGAAATGAAAGGGACTGTTTTGGAACCCAAGTTTTGGGTATTTTTATGGAAAATAATAGTTTGAAATCAAACTGTTTCAGAATGAAAATGGAAATACCAGGCCTTATGGGAGCTGCATCCAGCACTACATAGTCTGGGTGACTGTGTCCCCATTTGCCTATAGAAAGCAGCTCATTTTTTCCGTGACTTTCTGCCCCTATGAGCAGTCATGGCCTCCAGTTTAACAACTGGGTGCATTGGCTGAGTTTAATTTGGTCTTAGGCAGCAAGTACGAATTGGAATATTTAAACTTTCTGCTGAAATTTCCAAGTTCACTCTGAGTTCCATGGCATGTTTTTTAATCTTTGAATTTTAACCACAAAATTGTGTTTACTGTTAAGCCTACAAAACAAAAAAGGAGGACCCTAGTTGCTTCTAAGCAAATATCCTCATTTCTCCTTTCCCATTACTTCTCAAGTGAGACATAATTAAGCAGTTCTGCTTCTCATGGTATTAAAACTAAATACAAAGCTATTTCAGCTATTTCTAGGCCTTTTTCAGAGAAGCTATCAAAACCAATCAGTGATAGCAATTGAGAGACAGAGAACAGATGGTATGTGATTCCAGGTTCTGCCACATTCCTATAAATGTGTTAATTTACTGCTGAAACAAAGTAAGTTTTTTATGTCATTCATAAAAGGAGAAGATGGCTTGGAAGATTTGATCAGTGATGTTAATGTGTTTTCTTTAGTAAATGCCACTTTCTCCAAGTTTCACATTGTTACATTCACCAGATCTGCAATATAGTTAACTACAAAATCTTTTCTATGGTAATCAAGCTGCTACCTTCGTAACACTATATGAAGTCAAAATATTAATCGGTAAGCCTTTCTTTATTTCAATATGTTCTCCTTCAGAAGTAATCCAGCTGGAGCCTTTTTATCACATTGTAATTTATGAACCAGATGGAGCACAATACATTTTTAATAAAAATTAGGTACAAGCAGATACAGGGGATTAATAGTTGTATTATAATTTTATAGTTTTCAATATACACTGCCGTGGAAAAGACAATCAAATATGGGGTCCATCTCAACGATATAAAATGCAGTATTTATTTTTAATGTAAAGAGAATTTCATGAATTACTGAGCCATGAAGAGCTGATGGATGCACTCACTGGCCAACACAAAGGACAACTAGAAAGCAAAGGCATACAGAACAACAGCGCACTGCTGTTTGTTTGGGATATGAACACCTCTGAGTATGCCCCGGAGACTCAGGTCTACCAGTTTGCATGGATTATGTACATTTTCAAAAATGTCCTCCTTTTCTCAGCAGCCTATACAGGCTGGGATTTAATTTTTTCATGGGTTTCTGACACACATTAATTAGCAATTTATTACACAGGGGAAAATAGGAGTAAAAGGAGTGTTTGTAAATTGATTAAACCATTAGAAGAATTATTTCTTTCTCAGACTCACTTTAAACTATATTGATAGTACCGAGTAGTGGAAGCGAAGCAGCTATAAATTTTTGCAGTCCTTGCAAACTTTTAAAATATGCTCTCCAGGAGTTAATATACTATTGTACATCTCTTTTCACAAACAGCTGGGCAACAAGTTAGTCACTGTTCCTGCAATCCTAGCGTTTCCATCTGATAAACATTTCCTTTTGCTTCTAAAAATCCTGGAAGATTTTGCTCTGATAATCTTGGAAGCACCTTTAAATCCTTCTAGACTTATGAGTGGGTATCTCCTTGATCCAAAAACCTTCCTGCTGAATGATGAAGTTGCTGAGGAATTGCTTATTGTTCAGCATTTAATCTGAAGCATGATCTGGCAATTGAATCGAAGCACATCAAAGACAGTTCCCAGCAAGAAAAACAAATCTTCTAGGAAAGGGCAGCTCTATTCCTCAGAGATGCTAATTACACCACGGCACACCCCGAAATGTGGTGTACGCTGTTCCTCTCCAGGGTTCAGGGGTGTACATGAAATTGCTTTGAAGAAGACCCCAAAGATATGAATTTATTTTCCTGATTTTTTCCATATTTTTTCGTAAAATGAAATGAATGGGTAACAGAGGGCAGGAAATCTTCAAATACAGCATGCCAACAATGAAATCTTTGAAGGGGTACATACTGGCAATGTAAAATCTCCACTGGGATCATGCCTTCATCAATTCGAAAGGGAGACTGAAAGCTTTGAAGAAACCAACTCCTTTTGAAGAGATGGGAAATCTTTGAAGTTATTAAGCATGCATTAATCATTTTAGATAGGTAAACTCTGGAATAAAACTCATTCCAACCTGTAGTATTCTTTGTTGGTGCTTTGTTAACTAAATCACGTTGCACATTTCACTGAGAAAGAAATGGTAACAGCAGCCCAGAGTGTGACTTTTTGCAGTCTGGGAGCTGGAGCTTAGTGCACCATGTTAACTAGATTTTGACAGCAGGCTGAAAGCATCATCTAGGTTAGAAGACATATAATATATAGGAAAATGTTCCCTTCCTGGATGTTCTTCCATCCACACTTTTGACACACTTCTCTTTCCTAGAGAGGCTGGCAGTAAGGCATTGCCCCATGACAAAGCCTCCACTTGGCCATGGCAGCTTTGCAGGCATTAATCATGTGTAAAACCCATAGAGACCCAGGCAAATCATCACAGGGAAGTGGAGGCATTCCTCAGGAGGACTAGTGGGATGTCTGCGTCTCCAAGACCTGTCCTTGGGATCATGGCTGGGTGAAGAGAGACATGTTTGAGCCAGCCACAGCTTAGCTGGGTCAGTGCAGGATTAACTGAGCAGAAATAGATGGACTGCAAAGCTCAACAGGACACAGTAGGTGGTGAAATTACTCCTTCTGGCCTTGGACAGTATGACTTGGTTAGTTTGTAAGGGAGGAGAGGCTGGACAGACAGGAAGGTTGTTAAGTATTGGTGATTCATTTCTAGCATTAGTTAGACCATAATTTTTCATTGCTGGCATCATAACTGTCTATGTGCTTGCACAGTGCTGGCTCTCTCTTCAGTACCAAGAGAGTTCTTGGCTACACACAAAGCCAAGGAAGGTCTAGCACCCCTTCTGACACTCTAGAGATCTGCAGAGGTAGATAAGAAAAAGAATCTGCCTTTTCCTGCAGAAGCAAGTGGAAGCCTACTAGATATTCTAGGTCATCCCAGAGGGCAACTAAAGTGAGCTTCCTCTGACTATAACAGGCTTTTATATGCCTAGCTCCCAATCTGGCACCTACAAGAAAGTACCTACACTCAAGTGTCTTAATCTGAAGCTATATCCCGCTCCCAGAGGCTGAAGAAATACCTGGCTCATGAAAGCTTATTAGCCGTCTTTCAGCCTCCACGTATGTCTCTGGCATTGTCTAAAGAATGTAGTTTAAGGAATTTTTTTTCAGTAGGAAAACAAACAAACAACTCAACCCAACCCAAACAAACAAGCAAACAAAATTTTAAAAATACCCTCCCCCCCCCCAAAAAAAAAAGCCCTTCACAACAAAACCAAACAAAACCAACAACAGGAAGAAAAACAAATATGAAAAATAGAAAGGAGGGATGCAAAGTGAGACTATCCAACTTGGAAAGGAACACATCTGACATCTCCTGGTGAGTCTGTGGCCATACCTTAACATGAAATGGCACATCATGGTGCTTCATTTTATACCAATGTCCAGGGAGAATTTGCAGGATTGTAATGTTGATTCTCATTAACTATGTTAATGTCTGTGGTTTCCAACAGGACATCCAGGGCTCTTTCAGTGAGACAGTAACATTGACATTTTGGCAGCATCCCAAGTTAATAATAAAAAAGTTAACAAAAAAGTTAATAACAAAAAAGAAAGAGTGGAACCAAATCTCTCTCTGTGGGAAATCCAAAATGTAAGTCTAGATTCAAAGCTCACACTTGTGCCTCTTTCCAAAGATTATTACTCCAAGACACAAACTGGAGCTAGGGGGGCATTCTGTATTACCTGTGTCTTGCTCAGTCTTGCTAGTCCGTTTTCCACAGCTCTTGGCAGATATGGAGTAGGACCAGGAGGTATACCTTGCCCTGCTCTTCCACATAGGCAAAGTATGTATTGAAGAGTGTTGTGTCAAAGTAGAAATGTGATTGAGAAAAATGTCTCTAGCCTTCCCTCTGAGAAGGCCAAAAGGATAAATTCATAGTATTCATATTTAGCTTTTGAAAAATAGCAGAACGTTTTCTCTATCTGACATTACATATTCATTGCAGGCCATTGTCCTCAACAAAGTAGAAACAGATGTCAGAGAAACAAACTCAGAGATCCCACTAATCAGAGAATCAGAGAATCACAGTATCAATTATGTGGGAAAGGACCTCTGAGATCAAGTCCTACCTATGACTGAACACCACCATGTCAGTCAAACCATGGCACTCAGTGCTTGCACCAGTACATACTCCTTTGTGTAGCCTTGAATGTCAGGTCTGGTGAGGATTTTTAGCCATTAGGAACCAGACAAAATCTAGCACTAAATAAACCCCTGAACCAAACAGAGCAGATACAGGGGCCTCAGCATCAGCTGCCTTGATCTGGTTCCAAAGGTCAGACAGTCAGATTCTTTTTTTGTTGTTGTTTTTTTGTTAATTGCACATGCAAGTACTCATTATTTAGTCATATTTATTTTATGAGTTGGCCTTAATATCTCTCTGGGCTATATTCAGGCAGATAACTGGAGCTTTTAAGTTCAAGCAAATCATTACCTATTTGAATTACCTTCATACTGAGGGCTCCTGATCAGCCAGGGGATAGTTAGGTGTGACATTATTCAGCCCTCTCAGGCAGCTGTGATGTGGCTTTTCATCTCTCTTCCCTGACTCCCTGCTAAATCAGGGTACAGCAGCCCTGACGGACACTGACTTGTGATCAGCTGAGTTTAGATACCTGCATTCACTCTAAATCCACTCGATGCCACCACATTCAGGACACACCATATGAATACAGCTCTCTGGACTTGATTCTTCAGTTATGAGAGCAAACTCCTACTGTGTCCTTCCTCCCTCCGTCTATTACTGTGTGGAGGTTTGAGTTGGCACCCTGCCAAGCCCAACTGCTGGCCACACGGATTCCCCCCCCCTCACCCAAGAAAGAAGGGAAAAAAGTACCAAAAAGACAATTGTATTAAAAGTATATATATATATATTCACATATATTACA
>JAWWEE010000158.1:54651416-54680967 GCA_035221455.1 Xenops minutus
CACCTGATTACGTGAAGGAATGGTGTGGAATACTTCCTTAGTTATGACCTTGTTACCAAGGAAGGCCTAAACCAAAAGCAAGAAAACTAAACCACCACACATACTGGTATTGGACACTTCAAAGCAGGACCCAGCACACGCAGACTAGTCTTTAATTGACTCCTACCAAAAATGAAGTTCTGGACTGGTACTCAAACTACAGCACTGAGTAGGACGCTAATATGTGACAATTCCCAATGCACCTCCCCCCAAGTAGACTAAATAGAAAATACATCTGTAGTTGGGAGTTAAGCCAAAGCTCCAGGTCCTGAGTTAATAACAGCCAATGGTTCTTTACCCCAGCAGAGCTGCACCTTCTGGGATTTGCTGTCCCATTATTGCCACATGTAAACAAGAGTCTGATGAGTGCAATAACTTCAAGAAATTACTTCGGTGAAATCTGTAAAACAGTTTGGGTTTTTTTAGATTTGCTTTGTAAATAACCCTCCTGTATGATCAATGATCTGCTTGTGCCCTTAACATTTGCCATTTACTTTTTGATCTTACATTAAAGTATAGCTGTGATCAAACATCACTTTGTATTTTGGCCCTTCTGAAAAACATGGTTTGCAAAGGATCATAAGCACATTTTCTTTCCTTATAGATTTTTAGAATCTAGGCAGAAAATGTGCTTGGATAGCCTTTTGGATGTAATGAAAAGCTCACAGTATCTCGTACCTGACACCATTAATATTTGCATATTTTTCTCGTATGTCACTTGTTTTACTAACTAATAGATCATCCTTATTATAGGCATACCTTCACTATTGAGTTATCTAAAGAAAGACATGATTAATATCAATAAGCTCCTTGTGAAATATGAAAATATCCTGGGAGAGAAAGCAATGCTACACCTTGTAGGAATATAGTTTTGCTTTTAAATAATGGGACATGTATCTCAGGCAGACAGAGAGCTTTGTGCAATGCTGAATCCACACCTATGTGCCTATCTAAAAGTCCTTTTTTCATGCCATGTGTCTTTTTCTTCTGAGAGAGAATGGACACAGCCCAACATTTAGAATTATTCATTTTGTAATGCAAACATACTCCTGCTGCTAAGCTGCGGATTTCAAACCAGTTAACAAATTACAAAAATCCCTTTTCAGAAGACAGATTATTTGGAATTATCAGCTCTGATGTGCTGTTTAATTATGCATGCTTTTGTGCTAAGTATCTTTAAATATTAACGAGATATGTTTTTGCACTTATGACCTAAAGTAGATCTATAGTAAACTCACATGTCTGTTGGCAGTAAGTCATCACAGGACTGCCTTACAGCAACAGCTCTTTTTAGATTCAGAGCTTGTCTGTAGTTTTTTGCTTTTGTATCACTGCCAGTTCCATGGAAAAGGAATCAGGAAAATCAGAGCCCTGACAGAGAGCCTTTCTCAGATGAATGGGGCTGAGATAATTTTTGCAATCACTTTCTGCCTCACTCTCAACATGAGAAAGGAGCATCTGAGAGCTGCTAAGAGCTTAGCTCTAGTGATGGGTGCAGCAGGCTGCACAGTGGAGAGGGGCAGCTGGCTGGGAAAAGGGCAGTGCTGGGCTGCCCTTGAGTTTCCATCCCCAAGGCAAACATCAAGGTCTTATCCTGGGGTAAGGTTAGGCAAACCTATTCACATGTATCAGAGAAGATAAAGCCTGTAAAAGAGTTAAAAATTACAAGAGAGAAAATATGGAGAATATCACATTACTCAACATCAACTTGACTCCAGAGACTGGGACAACAGTAGGATCCTGGCCAGAATAATCTGCATCTTAACAGCCCGATCCTCTGAAATAAAAGGCAGATTTCCACTGACTCAGTGAACATTTGAATAGATGCCTGGCCCATCCAAACTGGATGGATTTTCACAGTGTATTGATACACTATTGATCTCCATATCACTTCCTTTTAAGTCAGATCATCTTCTACAGTCATAATATCCACAGGCTTTGCCTGATTCCCCATGAAACAGAGTTTAGAGCTCTGGTGTATACATGGACTGACACTGGCAAAAGCAAGAAGAGGAATATTAAGCCCAAGCTTCCAGCAATAACATGGGTGTGGATGGACTTGAAAGCCCTCTTAGTATACGTCCTGGACTGTGGGAATATGTTTCTGCTCTTGCTGTCATCAGATACAACAGAAACCTGAACGACACCAGTAGTTAGCGGGAGTGTCACAGGGGCCTGGGAGCTCGTCCAGTGTCACCTCTCTTTGACCACGGGCCCTGTTACCAGCTCTCTGGTCACACTGGAGCTACATGAATGCTCAATGGCTGCATGCTGGACCCTGAGCATAACCATAGAGCTGAAGAAGAAACAGTTTTAACATATCTCTCAGGGAAGTTCCTCACCGGGAAAAGAAGAGAAGGGAGAGGATCTGCTGGGCACAAAATCCTTTTATCCACTCTACCTATAAAGGCTGTTCCTGGAGCTCACCTCCCTGTGTCAGTGTCACTGTGCTGTGCCCACGGTTGTATTTGGAGCTGCCTGATCACAAGATAAACTGTCCTTTCTTTGACAAAACCTGACAACAACACATGCCTCACATATTAAAACACAGCCCCCTTTCCTGGCAGCAGATAGCATCTTCACTGCTCACAAATCGCTCATGGTAGTTAGAAGGTGCCTTGTACTTATGAATGTTGTTGCCTGATATATTAAGCCAATACACAAGCTCATTACCTCCACTTCTGCCACGAAGCTTACCTATATCGAAAAGCTGTCAGACAGCAAAGCATTAAACAAATACAGGGGCTGCCTTTTTATTACTGTCTGTGGCACAGCTGTGCTTGCGGAGCAAGGCAAGGTGGGGTGCTGGCTGTGCTCCCACTGGATGGGGTTGAAGGGAGTCTGGCAATCAAGGTAGCACAAGCAGATGGGTTTTACCCTGTTGCAGTGAAAAGATGACCTATGTCTCACTGCTCAGCCCAGCTGTGCAAGGAATTACTCTCTTTTAAAAAAACAATACAGCTGGAAAATAGCCTTGCCCCTGAAAACTTCTCTTTTCTGAAACTTCACTGCTGAAACAGTGTCCCAGTTTCAGCAGGGATACTCAGTTTTCTTCTTAGTAGATAGTACAGTGTTGTACTTTAGCTCTAGTATGAGAAAAATGTTGATAAGACACTGATGTTTCATTTGTTGGTAAGTAGTGACTACCTTAATTCAAAGAATTTTCAGTGTCTCATGCTCTGTCAGTGGGGAACTACACAA
Organism: Xenops minutus; assembly: GCA_035221455.1. Lineage (NCBI taxonomy): Eukaryota > Metazoa > Chordata > Aves > Passeriformes > Furnariidae > Xenops > Xenops minutus. The sequence continues at coordinate 54,654,657 of JAWWEE010000158.1, forward strand.
AAAGCTGTGAGGGAGCATAGCTGGGACAGCTGACCTGAACCTGCCAAAGGGATGTTCCATACCATAGAACATCATGTCCAGTATAAAAACTGGGAGAAGTTAGATGGAAGGGGGGACGAATGCTGTTCAGGGATGAGCTGGGCACTGGCCAGCAGGTGATGAGCAATTGTGCTGTACATCACTTGTTTTACTTGGGTTTTTTCTCTCACTTTTTCATGATGATTATATTTTACTTTATTTCAATTATTAAACTTTTCTTATCTCAGCCCAAAGGTTTTAACTGTTTTCAATTCTCCTCCCCATCCCACTGGGGAAGAGGGGAATAAGCAAGCAATTGCATGGTATTTCATTGCCAGTTGGGATTAAACCATGAAAAAAGGGCAAGTCAGAGCAAAGATAGGGCAGGAAATACTCTGTCAGGGTATGCAGGTCTCAGGGTACTAAGGCAGGGGCAGGAGATTAATGATTTACTTAAGGTCCTGCAAGGCAGTCTCTGGCGAAATGAGGAGAAAACCTAGATATCCAAAGCCTTCAAATGGATTATCTGTCCCTGAAAAACAACTCTTTCTACCATGTTAGACTGAATCCTCACCTAGGTATTCCCTCTGAAAAAAGAGCCTCCACACACTCCTTCCACCATTGAAAGGATTCACTGGGAAATAAAAAATATGATGGTCTGTTACATGGGTGTCTGATGACAAACAGCTTTTGCTTATTCTTTACTGCAACAGAATAGTTAATCACTAACACAGAGAGGAGGGAGCTGACCCAATAATGCAGCCCATTCCTGAGCGTCTGTCACGGTCAGGGGCACAGGCAAAAGTGGGTGTATCGATGGGCCTGGCAGCAAGAGTTTGCTCCCAACCATCCATTTCCAGAGGTTTGTATGTACACACAATTGAGTGCCATGTGGCCAGTGTGCAAGGCACACACCAGGCTGGATCAGAGAGGGACTTAGAGCTCCTGAATGGGAAATGGACAGAAAAACGCAGAGAGCTCCAGAGAAAAACCCAAGAATCTGCAATTCAAATCCATTGATCCCCAAGAGGCTGGTGAAACAACTGCTTGCAATTGCATTAGTGCATTTTAATATGTTAACGGGCCCCCAGCTGCTGGTACCTGCCCCATCAGCTGCAGTGTGGTCGCTGGCCATTTCCCTCTGCCACTCCGCAGCGCAAGGTCGGACAGGTTTCTTCAAGAGGGTTAAGTAAACAAACTTTAAATCACCCAGCAACAGACTGGGAGCATACTCAAGGCCAGTTATGATTATCTCAGCTCCAGCGTGGGACCTGGATGCATCAGGAAGGATTTTTCCTACGGATGCGATGAAATGCACAGCACTGCTGCCAGCACTGCCTTCTCATCAAAAATTTTCTTGCATAATTTACACCAGGTGTCATTGTAGTTAGAAAATATTGGGATGTTAAGGAAGTCATAACATTGGCAGATGATATTTTATGTAGTAATATGCATGCTGAAGACAATAGGAGTATCTCCTATAAGTGAGCACCACTCAACATGAATAATGGCTCCAGGGTCAGGCCCCTAATGAACAGTTGTCTAGCTGTGAATATATACACTTTTTCACTCTGTTGTAGGCAATGCTCTCAGCTACCTAATTAGGTTGATCCGTGAAAATGATTATTCATTATCTGAAGTCTGAGAGCACAGAATTATGTATCCATGCAGTGTGCCTTAAAGAAAAAGTGTGTGAAATTCTAATGTCAGATAAGATGACTGCATGTTGAATGAAGAGTATACACTACTACTGTCAAGACTTTCCATGTGAGAATGTTGAATTCCACAAAAGTTCACCCAGGAAAAAAAAAAAAAAAAAGCAAAAAAAAAAGCAAACTTTCTAGATGAGGTCAAAAGTAAAGATTCAAATGCTAGTTTTAGAAGGGATGTTGCACTATGAATTAAAAGGTCATTTCTGATTTAAAAGAAATACAAAAGTAAAGTATTCCTATTTTTTTGAAATGCAAGTTTTCAATTGTATTCAAACCAATTATCTGAAAATCCTGAAACATGGCAATGTCTATGGGTATGGGGTCTCCAAAATTACACAATATTAATTTTATTACACTGAGCTTCTGCAAAAGAAATAGCTGTCATCTGTTATCACAAGACAAGAAAAAAAAAAAGAAAAAAAAAAGAAATAGAAAAAGCGAAGATGAGAAAAAACAGATGTCCCACCTTGGAAAGGCACAGAAGGAAACAGGCGTATCTGTGGAAATAGAAACACATTCTCATCATGTGGAAGCTGTATTTTTTTGTCTGAGCTTCTAATTCCCATCTAATGCTGGGATGTAGTTCCTGAAGCCTGCATATAAATCTGAACTGAATCTCTGGATACCAATTTGGAAAGAAACCTCAGTGTAAAATTGATTTGGGCTCTCCCTGCTTGCTTCAGGTCAACATGCCTGTGAAAAGAAGCTGCCTGAAACTCTCAGGATATTTCTCTTATAGTGCCAAAGCTCTGCTCCCCTCCAGCTCCTACACCACTGTTTTTCTTGCAGGTACCTGTCTGTGAACCTCCTGGCCTTCACCTGCACCTAATCCATCCTCACCCAGGGAAGTCAATGAGCCAGGGCACACACCACTGTGACAGCCACGTGTGAGAATTGTTAATGATGAAATGCAAAAGGCGTTTCCCCATTATACTCTTTCTCCCATGCCAAGTTTTCCCTTGTTAATTAGGAGGAAAATTTCACAACTTTGCCACCATATAATTAAATCTTGCAATTAACATGTGCACTTAAGCTATCGTTTTGAAAATGAGACTTATGCAGTGAAATACACTTAAGGAAAAGCACCAGGATGGAGGGTGAAACTGCGACACTGTGCTAATGATCCAGAACACCACTGGATAAATGACAGGTCTCACTGACAGCACTCTGCCCATCTGACATGAGCAGAAAAGGGCATATGCTTACCAATGCTAATACAACACAGTACCAATAAAAGGGGAGTGGGAGGGAGTGTGACAAAAGCAGAGGTAAATACATTAAGTCTCAATTAGAGTAGTGACACGAGAGAGAGCTGAGGTTAATATATTTTAGGAGAAAGCCTTTCTGTGAGTGAGGGGTTGATCTCTGCAGGATGATGTGACAGGGGCGATGACAAGGGAAAAGGGAAGAGCTTTTCATTTCATTAGACATTGCTTGGAAATGGCAGTGCAGTCTCAGGGCTTTATGGCCTGCATTGGCACATCTCTTTGGTTTCCATCGCCCTCCAGACATGGGTGCTGGGTGGCTTTGAAAGAGCTGAATTCAACCAGAGCCATGCTCTCTGCTTCTATGATGCCACAATAACTTGGGATGTCCAATGCACAGGTTTGCCCCCCAGCTCCTGTCTGGATCAGACTCATCACATGGGCAGACGCAGAGTTGCCAGCATGGTTTTGCTGCCCCACAAACATCCAAGCACTGTACCTTCATATACAGTATTTGACAGCATGGCTGTTTGTGCATATATTAGGCAGCACATGGCAAAATTCAGAAACCAGCACAGAAATATCTTAAGGCAGGCTGCAAGTTTTTGCTGGGTAGTTACACAGCAGCAGGGAAGCAGTCTCGGGTCTCATTTGGTGACTTGACATATATAACAATACAATGAAAATAAACTTCAAAGAGGTAATTATTGCAGACTAGTGGTATGCCATGCTGTAAGCTGGAAAAGCATAAAACCCAGCAGCTGACCACCCACGACTCACCTCTGCTCCTCCTATGTACAATGAGAAAAAGAGAACTGCATCTTTAAAGCAATCTATGCTAACATTTTAATTGCACTGACTGAATCTTATTCAGTGGCTACAGCTTTACTTATTCCAAAATAATCCTTATTCAATTAGTAAAGTACAGACAGTATCATGAAACAGTCAGAGAAATCCATTCGAGACACAAAGCATGAATTCCTTTTGTACCTCCTGACACACACGCACACACCGTCATGCTTATTAGGATGACATCCAGCATTCAGGCATAAAATCTTAAATTACAGAGTGATTGGGGCTTTTCAACTGATCCATAAAAGTACGCACTTAGCAAAATCTGAGGACAGGTAGAAGAGATGGATAACACCCAATGCACTGCCTTTTCAAGGCAGGCACTGAGGCATGCAAAAATAAACATTTGTTGAGGTGAATGCAGTGTGCTATTTGTACAATGCAACACAGCAATGACCTCAAGTAATAAAAATATCTGCAGATTTAAGCCCAGAGGACTATATTGCATATCAATAGCAATAAACCCAGAAGAAATAGAAATGTATTATTTATAGACCTGTTTATAAAACCTAAATACTTCTCTAGTGAACCTACTTCTGTAGAATGAACTGCCTTCCTCTCTCTCCCTCCTTTAGTGGTTTCTATGACAAGGTAGCAAAAAATCTATACCAAGACAGAACTTTGTAAAAGATAAAGAACTGGAATTAGGAAGAGATGCAACTCCATCCTTCATTATTTTCCCAGTGATATGCCCTGCATTTCCACTTTACACCTTTGGAAGTGGGATTGTTGGCAAACCCCAGGTTCATGGCATACTCTCACCTGGAAGGGAGATTCTGCCTAATGAAGTTGAACAGGATCTTTGCCATTAATTTTGACTGCAGTTTAGATTATGACTGAGTTTTTCCCTTCCCCTCCCCCTTTCCCTCCCTCTCCCTCTCCCTCTCCCTCTCCCTCTCCCTCTCCCTCTCTCTTTCTTCTTCCCAGTGCAAAGATTTTTTGATTCAGTGAATACACTGAAATGCCAGCAAAGGGAAGGAAGGTATTTTCATTGTCTCCTGTCACTCAGATCTCTCCTTAAAACACTCATGTTGTTTCAAATCTCACACTGCTTTTATCTCACTATTGCTTATAAGACCATTACAAATAATAAATCCTTCCTGGGATGCCCCATTTTATGGACCAAAGCAATTCTGTGTTCACAGGAACAATTTTCCTTCCTTGTATATATCCCCTAGAGCAAAACTGCGGGTGCTGAAGCTACTTTGCCAATGAAAAAAAAATTACCAGAGACTTAAAAGATTAGGCTGGGAAAGTAATGGATTATACTGATGGACTCAATCACCTGCATTTACTTGAAGAGTCTACGTGTCTTCAGATCTGCTCATAAGCTGCTGAGTAACACACTGAGTAATTCAGACAGTGGACAAAGGCCTCTAAACAGAACAACAGGCTACTGTAAAGCAGCCCTAACTTGTCCTCCTGCTTCTTGCCTTTTTTACAGATCCCAGGACATAACCCCTCCATGATGTGCCACCCTCCCAGGGCCACAGCAGCCCCCCAAAGCCAACCCATGCAAGTAGGAGGTGATGCCACAGAGATGAGACACAGTCTTTGTCTGTTCTTGTTCTTACTTGCCCTTCCAGTGAGAAATCTGTACAATCATATTACTGCAAATTACTCAGAAATCTCTTTTCACCTCCTCACAGCTACTGTGTATCATGCACCATCATTCAGGTCTTCGCTGGTTTTGACCCAAAAACTTCAAGCCGAGTTCTGTCTGATCTTACCAGATCTTCTTTTAATGTGTTTTCAGAAGTATTAGCCTGAGCTACCAAATCCTATCTTCATTTCTTCTCCTCCACTCTGGATGCTTTCAAATGAATTAACTGTAACTCTGGCCTTTACTAAGCTGGTGAGTTAATCTGAGTAGTGAGTTAAGTAAGTTAAGATGAATTTGATCCTGCTGTAACTTACACTGCTGCAAATCTGAAAGTTTTACTTTGGAATTGTTTGGGTTATAGCAGTGTAAAAAAAGGCTAACAGTGGCAGAATTAGATTAGTACTTCCAAAATATCTGGAATTTCAACTCTTTTGTCTTGACAAGTGAAGTCTGGTCATACTGCCCCTGCTATTTCTTTTGAAATTCTGGCAGTTGAGTTCCAAAGCATGAACAGAACTTGTGAGCAGAGGGACTGAAAGCTGAATAACCTAATTTATAACATCTGCATGAAATACAGTTTAATTCCACATGTTTCGTACAAAGAGGACCAAAAGGGTTCTCTATATATTTTTCAAGACATATACATTGTTGGCTAAAGAATTTTACCAGATGTTTCCAATATATCTTTCTTGATGGAGATGTATCTCTTTACATACAAATCTCACCCAGCTCTCCCACAGATTTGAAGCTAGCCCAGTTTTCTCTTAATGGGATAAAAAGATCACATTTCCAATGTCTTTCATAAATTTCATGCCTAATTAAGTTCCCATTAATGGGGTTGAGAAGGGCATCTTTATTTCCAGCACATCACACATTTCTTTTGCTTTTGTGGATTTTTTGTTTTGTTTTGTTAAAAAGAAAAAAAAGTTACTCAGACTTCTCTAGCTTTCTGGATTTTTAGAGGGTTTGTGGGGTTTTTTTTCTCCCTTTTGTGACTCACTTGTCAGGTAAAAGCATCACTGCAAAACTGTGTGCCATTACCCAGTACCACTTGGTTTTCTGGTCTGTTCAAATTTGTTAGCTTTTTTTAATCTGGAGAGTGACAGAAGTGACAAAAATTCCTCACCAGCTGAAAATGGGTGATGCTTTTGGAGCCAGCCATGTGGCTGACAACAGTGCCACCCTGTGTCCCAGCCGACTGTGGGACCCACTGAAAACTCATTTATTAAACCCTTCTCAGCCACACCAGTCTCCCCCAGCTCTCCTGCATCACAGCCACTAGCAGACTCCTTTCCTGCTGCTTCCTGGCTATTATTTACTTTCTGAACCTTCTATTTAACTTTCTGCCAGGAGGCGAATTTACAGCTGCCTGGCAGAGTGCAGCCTTCAGAGCAGCACAAAAAATCATTTGAATAAGGCACCTTTCCTGAAACAGTTCAGGTCCATAGTTTGGGTAGAAATGGTCTGATGAAGCTGCGAATCAATATTACTCCGTAAATTTTTAATGTTCACACCATGTGAAATGCTGTAAATAAAATAAGCTAACCACAATAGGCTATTCTTTGTAGTTCATTTTAAAAAAAATGTCTGTTCAGCAGTATGGCTAACTACTCGCTGTAGATATGGCTTTAAAACTGTCTAGGCTAATACATCAAGACCAGAATTTGAATAACCTCTAGTGGCAGGCAATTTTTCAGAAGTCCCAAATACTACAATAAGTAACACAAGAATTTTTTTTTTCAAGTTATGTGCTAATACAGACAAGTCGGAAAATAAGTAAAATGAGCACAAGATTCTTGCACTGGCATGTTTATTAATCCAGGAAAGGGTTGTTAATTATTAGGGGTGAGCTCAGAGTGGAGAAGTCAGATCTGGATTTCAACCCTGGCTACTCACAAGTGTTCTGGGAATTTGAAGCTGGGGTATTCCTCATGAAGTGACCCCAATTTAGAATTGTGTAAGTACCATTTTTATTACCTTGGATCCAGGCTTTAAAAATTTTCTCTTTTGGTCATAGTCCGCCATCTGTTTCCATAGATATATTTTACAAGAGGGACAAGGGATAATGGTTTTAAACTGAAATAGAGGAGGTTTAAATTGTATATAAGGAAGTAATTCTTTACTGTGAGAGTGGTGAGGCACTGGAATAGGTTTCCCAGAGAAGCTGTGGATACCCCATTCCTTGAAGTGCTCAAGGCCATGTTGAATGAGGCTTTGAGCAACCTAGTCTAGTGGGAGGTGTCCCTGCCCATGGCAGGGGGGTTGGAACTAGACAATCTTTGAGGTCCCTTCCCACCCAAACCATTCTATGATTCTATAATTCTATGAACTAGTGCACAAAAGAGGAAAATAATAACCTAATTATGTATGACAGCAAGACTTATTTGAAAAACAAAGCAAAACAAACCCATGAACCAGTACCAAAATAAAGCATAAGAAGTGAACATAAACAGCATCTGCAGCATAAACGACCACCTTTTGTAACTTTGATTCTTAGCTGTGCCTTGCCCAGAGTATCTCAGTGGGAGATGTGTCACTATGGAGACAGATTGATGACTTTTCCACTGGTGGTATGGCACTGACTGATCTGATGGTCTAGTCATAGATGCTGCCATGTGGGGGATATCAGTACAGTGTTCAATCTTGCCCTGCTTGCAGAGCGAGCAGTGCTTGGAAGCAATATGCAAAAGCCTGGTATAGAAGGATGTATGTGATTGCATGCTGTTATATTTGATATATGTCTTCTAATACAGAAGAGACCTCATGTCTTGCTCTCTTGACTTTACACAGAGTTTAAGAGAAGAAAGAGAGGGACAAAGCAAAGCACAAGGGCTTTTTACTCCCAGGAAGAAAATTTGTCAGATATCAGTTGTTACATGTGGCATTAATTGAGATTCCCAAATCCTGTGAAGAAGTTGTCTGTGAGTGAGACAGGTAAAAAAAGGTAGCACTGTACTTGGAGTGTCAGCAGTAGGCCAGGTTCAGTCCTCAGCTCCAACGCTGAGCACCAACATGTCTTTACACAAATCACCCCGCTCTCACTTTGCCATATGTAAAAAGATGATTTTAATATTTGGATTTAGCCTCAGTGGTGAAATTCTTATCTTGTGATACATTTCCTCAATAACATCAGGAGTTCTATATTATGAGGTAGAGCACTGTAAAAAATGTTTTCCGAACATATTATTCATTAAGGCTCCATAAACTATATGTTTCAGCAGAAAGAGTGGGTTAAAAGTCTGTCCAGATGATCCTATTTTATCTTTTTAGCTGTCCAGGATGAGGGGAGCAGGTCAGCCTGGGGCAAAACACCATCACGTGAGTGATGGTTTGTGCTGGTTGTTTTTTCCACAGCTACCTTGACAAGGAAGCTTTCTTCAGGGAAGGAAATAGCTCCCCTGTCTGCAGAGCTTGGAGTATTACATACTTTGCCTCCTGTCCCAACTCAGGATCAACGCAAAGTCTCAAAAATATTATTAAACTAGCATTTATAAAATGCAGAGATAATATTTCAGTATGCTTCACTCATCTAAGCATTTTATTTTTTCTAAAACTTTTTACTATATTTTAAAAGGCAGAGCAGGACATTGGATAAATAGGAATAGCTCCTTCTTCTCTCAAGGTGATAAATTAGTCAAAACCACTTTTTGAACCTTTGATAAATTAGATTAACAGATGATCCTCAGCTTGTTTACTTTCCCATCCTCTGCACAAATGCTTGACAAAGGCTGATACTCCCTGAACACCATACAAAATCAGTTGTTCAACAACTGGTAGCTGGTAACTTGAGACTTCCAAGTCTTCGTACTGGCTTAGTGACCAAGAATGAAAAATACAATGATAAACCCTCTGTTCTACTTTATTCCTCCAGCACCGTCATACACATGGGATTATGATGGCTCTCTGCCAGACACAGATTCAAAAAAGATATGGAAAAGAGATAAAAACTGGTGAATATTTACAGTGAGTTCATTCCAAGGCTTAAGGAAAAAAGTATGAAGCATATTTGAAACTTTGGCTAGTAGTCAATGAAGACCAATGTCCAGAGGAAAGCTGGGAGTCAGTTATGAGTAAAAAAGGGCACTAATATATGGACAGTTTGTGAAAGACCTTTAAAGTGAAATGACAGAGATGGAAAAGACAAAACAGCATAATAGGAAGATCAACTTGGCATTGGCATTTAAATAAAATGTATTGTGACAACACTGTTGAGGTAGGATAAAAGTAATCCTGCAAGAGGAAAAAGCTGGAGGCGCTATGTGAGGTGTGTGAATGAAGAGAAAACACCACATTAACTATAATGTGGGAAGATCTGCAGTACAGTGGCCAGGTGTGAAGAACAGAGGAGCAGCCTGAGCTGCTGACAATGTGGGCCTCTCCTGCAGTCCCTGGGAGTGATGGACAGAGAAAGTCTAGGAGGCACAAGGCTGGGGAGGGGCGGGGGGTCAACTGCATCCAGGCTGTATCCTGCACACCCTTACGTGCTGTGCCTCAAGACCACTGTCTCCCATTCCAGGCAACATGATTGCTTAGGGAACCAAGAGAGGAAAGGCCAAGTTTCCAAAATCCTCAGAGTCATGGGCACCCTCAGGCTTCTAGACGTGGGTAACTAAACAAGTGAAACCAATCTTGGAGCACTGAGTTAGGTGCTTTTCCCTGAAACATGAAGTAGAAGGAGATAGCATTATAGAGGGAAGGAAAAAAGTGGCTGAAACTGAAAAACCTGCATTTCCTGTCCCTGGTACAAGCTGTGGTTCAACATTATCACCATTTCCTGCAGAAGGACAGGAGCAGAAAATCCCTAGACACTAAAGCTCTGCCCCTAAGAGGGAACTAACTCAAGAGAGAAGGTTTCTGGACATTTCAGAATGCTTCTGTTTTGAAGAAAATGCTGATAACATGAGCTATGAAGATGCAACAACCTGGAGGTAGAATACAGAAAAAAAAATCTCCAGGTTCTTTTTATTTTAATTTTCTGTTATTTATTGACTGCCTCTTGAATAATAAGTACCTGAACTTAGCAGTATTCTTCAAGGACAGGACTCTTCAATTGACAGATGCTTTTGTCTTTTCTTTATCGAGGATATTTCTGCCACCAGAATACCTGAGATGGAAACACCAGAGAGAAAGGGAATGAAAACATGAATGGATAATGTAAGACTGCATTTTGTAAAAGCTTAACAAGGAAAATTCTGGGTTTATGTGTTGTACATCCAACCAGTGAAGGCTACCAAAATGAGTGTCAGGAAAGAAAAGACCCTTACTGCCATTGTAGGAATGGACGTTTTAAACAATTGTAGTGAAGGAGCCAAATCAAGCTTAAAAGTCGTCCTATCTGGGATATCTTCCCAAAGGAGTACAATGCGAACTATCCTGAAGTTTTGTAGAAGGAGAAGTGGAAACAAATCAGAATAAATTCAAACTACAGCAGAACACAAACAAGATCTTCACTGGAAAACACTAACTGTGCCCATTCTGGTTTCTCAGTCACCCCCCCATCCTGATTACAGAAGAGCAAGAGTGGACAGACAGCCATCCATTACTCATACACACACACAAAAACACACACAAACACATCTGTATTATTTTCAGAGCAAATTTTTCCTGTGTTAAACAATCCTCAATAGGATTCCCAAAAGGTCTTACTATTCCTTATGAGACTGGCTCTGTTTACTTGGCATTCAGGGCCATGTAGTGATTTGTTAATGTATAGATCTGTCACAACTAATAAATCTTTACAGAGTTATGGATGGCATTATTATTTTTGATCAAGATTACAGCATTGGCTGGCTGATGTGGTTGATAGCAATGCTCACAAGCTATCACCTATTCCTTGAATATTAGCTCAAAAAAACCCCAGTGTAATTCAGAGCATGGATCCATTTAAATATTAATAGCACAATGATATTGATGGTAACAGTATTCCTGCAGAGGCTGCAAACCATGTCCTCTATATATGCATTCATAGCATTAGGCAGCAGAAAGAGCACTTGCTGGGGGCTGGCTGCTGATTGTAATGCAGAAACATACGTGTGCAGCTGCCTGTAGGAGGAGGGCAAGGGCAGCAGGAAAACTGGTTTGCATGTAAGTGTGAATGCAAACACACAAACTGAGTTCCTACAGCAGAAGTGAGATAAATCCTAATCCTATTGCTGTACCATGCTGGGGTGTCATGTAAGGCTTTAAGAAAAAGATAGTATATAAGGAAAAGAAAGTAGTGTGCAATGTAAATAGCATATGTGCAAAATGAATTCTATAAAAATGCAGATGTAGCAAATTATATTTAATAATGTTTGACAATTCCCCTTGCAGCTAATGGTTTGTTAGAAAATAGTCCCTAATGTTTTAGGGACTGCTGGCATCTGCGGTCATTTGCTTTGTCTTAATTTACATTTTTTTGTGTGCTATGTGCTGTTTTGCCTGCTCCTTGCAGTTTTATCATCTTTCTTGGCTTGTAGGGATTTAAAATGTTTTAACTCACTAGCTACTCTAATAACACAATGTCCATGGGAAGAATTTGGTAAAATTCCTTTTTAGGGATTCATTCCTTTTTTCCTCTTCATTACCCAATGAAAGCCCATTCTACTCTGATATCCAAACTCCTGTGAGACCTACTTGTTGCCAAACTTGTAACTTCTAGACCCAGATTACATGGTATGAGCAAATAAAAAGGGAATGCATTGTGCCAGGCACAAAAGACAATTCAGATAGCACTGAGCATCCTGCACTAGCAGATTCAAATGATATAACCATCCCACTTTAGCCATAAGCACCCTTTCACCCAACTGTTTAAATACTCCTCAAATGCACATAAAAATATTTGACATCATACTGACACTGCAGTGCCAATGATATTATAAATTAGTAGCCATAGCAGGGAGAAGCTCTGTGCCAAAGGACAGCCCTTGCCTGCCTGACCTCTGAGTGGTGAATCAACTATTTTAGGTCAAAGTTTAGAAAAGTCTGAAGTATGAAAAAGCAGGAAAATTGAATTTTTTCCCCTCATCATAGCCTTGTTGAGACCAAGCCTTAGTCCCATGCTTAGTTTGGAACACAAATTTTTCTTAATATTTACCCTTTTTTTTTCTCATACTAGCTCAGCAGTGCTTGTAGCTGGAGCCAAGCACTCTGAAAATGGAAACAAGCTAAACATCAAGGGCTCACAGCTTGCTTGAAGCTAACACAGCCACTGGGTATTATCAATAAAGGATAGACAGTCTGCTCAAGTCCTGCAGGCCTCCCATAATCTCCTCAAGTGTTCCAACAACAAAGATATTCGTCATGAAAATCAGATCATTGGTAAGATGAAGACACAACCCTTTAGTGTTGGGTACAAGTGAATGTGGATTCTAATGGGAGAGATAAATGAGTGTCTTGGTGGACCCAGACAAACTTGAATTGACTTACTATAGTATATGACATTGATTCATGCCTAATGAAAAGGAAGGAAAGTCAGACATGGGTGAGAATTGGTCCAATCCTAACTAAAACAACTATGCAAAATGTTAAACATGCCCAAATCCAGGGAAGAGATCAGATTTTGGTTTGGGGTTTCTTTCGGCTTTTGGATTTTGCAGAGTTCACTATAAAAAGACAAAACTTGTTTCATGCTTGAGAAAAAACAAAGAAGTGCACCTAGGTGCACAACCTTCTCTCCTCTCTGTCTGAAGGAGACCATTGCAATATGTCAGGATGTGGTTGAGTTCAAAGTATTTGAGTCTGAAAGGTAGATGATCTTGATGTATACAGTGAAATTTCACAGGGGACACATTCCCAAGATATAAGTCAAACCAGCTGCCATCTCGAGCACAGTTTTGATCCACCTCCATATACATTTTAAAGGAGGTATGAAACTCATTCACATACTGGGCTGCTTCAAGAAAATATATTTAAACGTGGTAACAGAGTGAAAGGTAGAAAGATCTGTCATGTGGAAATGTGCTTATATCAAGAAAAGTGTCAGCTCAAAATGGCAAAATCTAGAAGGGGATGAAAAATGTAGAAAAGATAAAGATGCCAGTCTCTCCCTCTGAGCAGCTGATGGCTGAGGGAAAGTCTTATTTGATTCTACTCTGTGGCCTTTTCTTTTCCCTCTGAGAATTGACATGTGTGTAATTAAACATCAGTATTTCCAAAGACCTTGGCTGTTTAAGTTATGTATTGTCTAGTTACTTACTCCTTTAGTCCTACAAGGGTAGCCAGGTGCAAGTCAGATCTTATTCACCAATCATCCTCCATCAGCTCTTTGTACAGAGCCACTGCAGTCCAGCCCTTTGACAGGTTTGAAGTGTAATGCATATAATGAACAGTAGAAAAGGAAGTTGTCACTGGCTCAAAACTCCTTCAACAAAGTTGTTTTCCAAAGTCCAGATCTCTGGGGAACACCAGTTTCACTCAATCTCTTCCTAACTATAACTCTAATTTGAAGCACTAAACATTTATTCTGGTAGACCATTCTGTTAAAAGATGACAGGAAAATTCAATCCCTGCGAATGTCACTCAGGCAACACAATTATCAAGGCTGTGCCTTGGCTTACACAAAAAAAAGCTCAGCTGAGCTCTCTGAAGGATACTATTGGTGTTTAGCTTTCAATTCCCAGGGTCTATCACACCATCTTGATGCTCAAAGACCTTAATTCATCTTGCTGTTATATCTAGCCATCACCTATGAGATGCTTTTCAAATGAGGTTCATCCTGCCTGCTAGCATAACACAGTCATCATCTGTCCTGTCATCTGAAAAATATAAATGTTTCATGCTCCACTAATAAATCTGCTACAATATTTGCTGTTGCTTGTGCAGTCCAGGGCCCTGTTTCATGGAATATTTATAAATCACTTGCCTGATGATAATGATCATTGCTAATTGTGAGCATCTTCCTGCCTCCCGCCCCAGTACGCAGGGTAAGCGAGGTGCTCCAGTCTGGATCTGAGCCCTGCTTTCTCTCTTCCCATTGTCTTTCCCACCAGCAAGCCCATCCAGGGTGACAATCCCCCTCCACACAACAGTGTGAAGGAGGGGAAATCTACCATGTGCAGATAAATGCAACATCAAAATCTTTTTACCTGATTCCATATTTAATGAGAGGAACTGCAGGAGGAAGATTGCAGAAGAAAACTGTGTGTGATTATTATTAACAACAAAAAGTTACACTTTATGACCCCCCAACCACCTTTTCTTCACTGGTTGCTATATTTAAATTTCCTTAAAAAGCCACTTGCATCACCTTACGTATTTTCCTTTGTCCTCTTTATGTATTTTCCTCTATCCAAAAGCTCATTGTTTGATGGCTGGTAGGTAAAGAGAGGTCATGGGAAGTCACCCCTTGCTAAAGGTATCTTGGAGTTCAAGTATGTCATTTACATGCTGTAAAGTAAAAATACTGTGAAAGCTGTGACAGTGAAGGTGTAGGATTATGGTTACCTATTTCATTTTGCATTTTTTGCCAGACCTGGAAAAATACCCTCTGCTCTGTGATTATCTGCCCTCAGGTGAAGAGGTAGAGCTTCCTTTCTGCTTGGAGGTGGTATTGAGACAAGAGTCTGAGGAGACAGGATGGTACATAAACACACATCATTACATTTCCATGGCGCTCAGTCACTTCAGTCAGGATAGAACTCCTTGGCCCTAATACTGTAGTTGAAAACTCTTGATTTCTTCCTGAAGAGCTTAGACCCAAAATGAGTGAGACAGGCCAGGAAAAGGGAGTTTTCTCCCTAGATTACAAAAGGAATGTTAGGGCCCTGCGTAGTCAACTCCTCATGCTCATTATTGTTTAGTATTCCATGAAATAATAACTTAGGCTGATCTATGGCCTGAAGCTCAAGAGCCAAACAAGGGCTGTGACCAGCTCCCTGTGGGTGGACAAATCAGAAAAAAATGCCCCAAGAGCTTTGGAGAAGTCTCTGTTTTGCAAGTAGGTGATACCTGGCATCCTCACTCTTGATTCCAAACTTCTCCTCTTGTTTTCCCAGAAACTGTCAGATGGCAATATCTTTAACCTCTTCCACACCGGATGAAATCTGGATAAAATCTGGTTGACACTGAGTAACAGAGTCCATCAGGGAAGCCAGCACACACAATATGATAAACAGTTTCCTAGAGAAAACCAGATCAAAAACAAGTCTGTAATCATCAGGTTCTCCTTCCTTTTGTCCCCATCAATGCATCCCTTGGTAGAGCTGGGTATTGATTTATTTTATGCAGACAATGGAGTTTGAAGTTTTAGATTTATGCCCTTTGCCCAAACACAAGCTCATCTCTGAAAGAGCACAAGATTTTGCATTGGCTAATGGCTCTTGCTCAAATCACTAATCATCCTAGTTCTTAAAGATTTTTAAGTCAACTATTGACCTATATTATTCTGCCTTGAAAGAGATGTTATAAACTGTAAAACAAATTAGGGGAAAAAAGCCTAATCAAGAATGGTCTCAAACCTCCAAATCTTCCCATTAAGAGCTGCTTCTGTTTCCTATTATTCATTGTTTTGGGTAAAGAATGTTTATGAGGTATTAGGCTTTTTATCGGTTTCTCCTCTGTTTTAATTTTCATTGTTTCTCATTTGAGTGATAAAAGATCATGAACCCTTTTCCCCAAGTTATTTATTAATGCTCATTATAAAGGGGAATTGAGCTGAAATGATGAGAAACTAAATGGTCCAGATTTTTTCTTCCAGCAGGACCGGCATGGGAATCTATTTTTCACTACTGACAGGCAGTAGACATCCAACACTCACACAGACATAAGGAAAATTCAGGCCCAAAAGTGACAAAAGACTACTGAATTCATCATTATTTTTCCACTTCACCTAACTAACTCAAAAATCACTGACTGCTCACTTCAAAGTCAACACAGCTGCAAGATGACGCAAATACCATTAACGACAGGATGACATTTTATGTATTTATTTATTTACTTATTTATTTTAAAGGGAAAATTTGGCATCCTGCAAAATTGTGCTGCAGGTGCAGTGAGCTAATGTTTCAGCTCATGTGCTTGGGGATGGGGAGACACTGGAAGTGTGTTATGAATTGCTGCACTGCTAGGATATGGTTAAACTGAGTCCAGGCTAAGCAGAGATCCAGAGGAATAGGCTGGAGTGGTAAGGTAAAGGAGGAAAGGTACAGAAAGGAATCAACACGGAGAAATGGGCTTGCTAGGAAAGGTCTGTCACTGATTATTAAGCTCTATTTTGTATTATTTGGAAGCAATGAAGAAATTAGCAGTCAACTTGGTTTTGTTCAGGTTGTCTTGATGTTCACTTAAAGTGCTGAGAGAAAAAATTTACTTCCAAATATTTCATACTGAGGTATTTTTAATTCTTCATTCTGGAATTTTTCTCTACTAAGTGTGAGCCTTTGGTTTGCTATTAGCAAATTTTTATGGTGGTACAATATAGGGATGTGTGTTTGCATCTTTTAAATTATCAATTGGCTGTATGGTGCCTGTTTTAAAAAGCAGGTAGTGAAATAGACAATATATCCACATCTCAGATAAACACAGACACTTTCAGAGGTTGCTTGTTTGTGTTATAAGATCTTTTCTTTAAATATCCATACATCCACATATTTACAGTACTTATTTTGCACCTGCACTTATAACAGCTTTTGTTGTTGCAGACATGTAGATCCATCCTTCCTAGGACTAGCTCTGTGATTCATGGACACACAGCTCTACATGTTGAACCGGTTCTCAGTTTTAGTTTAACCAGAATCAAGCCTGGAATGGCTGAAAATGTTGTCGTGAAGTGGAATTGTATAATTTACAACTGCATTTGACATTCCATTACCAGAAATTTGCTCAAGCTTTCAGAAACAAGAAAGCCTTCTGACTTCTCATTTTTCTATCTTGTGAAACGCGCTAACTCAAGCCAGAAAAATCATGCTTGCTGAGAAGCTTTATTAATACTGAAGCAGTTCAAGTTGTTTGAAGCAGCTTCAAATTAAGTAGCAGCAGCATTCCTGAACATACACATCTTGAAACAAAAGAAAAGAACATGAAAATTATAGAATTTAGGAAAAGTAGGTGCCAAAAGAGTCTCGGCTTTTTCTGCAGGAATTATTCTGTGCTTGGAAAATTTCTGTGATTTTCCTGTTTCAGACTCTTACTCCTGGAGTTTTAAAAAATTTCCGATAATTCCCACTCAGTGCTCTCTGTGCTACCTCTGACTAGAAGATAAGAATTGAAGGCCTAAAAAACAGTTCTTCCTGACTATTAATGGGTTGCAATTTTCAGGAAGCCAGCCGAAGGCAAGATGAATTTTCCTCTATCTTCTCCCCAAAAGCAACTCCTCACTTCATTAAAAAGAAGTACCTCACTGGAGACACAGAGTCAGGTAGGCTAAGATTTCCAGGGAATGCACTGTACAATTTCTCTAGTAATAATCAGTCTCTTGTTTTAATGATAGAAAATGATGGGGAAAAAAACCAAAAAAGCCTGGTGGAACAGATTAAGTGTATGCATTTTGTTTTGAATTTATTTCACAGTACTCCATAGTCCAGACACAGATTCCAGGTTGGAGATGTCTGGCCATTATAATGATAGAACTGCTAGTATAGCCCATGCTCTGTAGAAAATGGGGTGTTGGCGACTGGCTGGCGCCAACTCACCCCCAGCACCTTCCAATGTTCATGCAGCACAGAACTGCCTTTGTGCCCTTGGCTTCAAACCCATCCTTTCCACTTTTCCAAGGCCAGTGCCAGGTCATATTCCCACTGTCTGAGCACCTGCATTGCATGTCAGTCTCACACATGAAATGGCAAAATCAAGCAGTCAGATATCACACCTTGGCACTACAAAATTATTAATCACTATCAGCAAATGCAAATATGGGGACTTGAAAGGAGAGATGAGTCTGAAGCCTTCTTCTGAAAATCAGGAATATTCATTGGAAGACCCCTCCCCCAATAGCAAATTTCACCTCAGTCATTATATTGACCTTGGATGGATAGATGAATCTCAGCACTGTCATAAGCTTCATTTACCTTTCAGTAGGCATTAAACAATTAAGCCATTTTGGGATACAACTCTGAACATTATATATGTGTTTCTCAGTGTCCTTTCACAGCAAAGTTCTATGAGTTCAAGAAAACAAATAAGACCTATGGGTTGAGAAATGAAAAATCCATACAATTTTTTAAAAAATTCACTCTAAGGTACAGTGAATACTTTTCATTCAGTGTGCACACAGCAGGGGTTTTGAATGCTGTGGAAAAAAAGACAGAGGGAATAAAATATATTTTCAGACTTCATAAAGGAGATGATCACAATAAAGTAGGAATTTTGTAGGTGTTATTCAATAATTCTACACTGGTAACTTCAACTCACAAAAAGAGCTTATTTCCTAGCACCTTATATGATTGCACTGAACCAAGCAATCACGATCCACAAAGAAGAACACTATTCAGAACCAGCCTAGGCAGAGACATGCGTGCCATACCACCTCTGTGAATGCACACCCAGAAGGCAGAAGCATGGCCACAGGAGCAGAAGATACACAATGCCTGGGGACTGGGTGCTAAACCTGTCATATGCATGGTCTCAAACACAAAAATATTTTGATACTTTCTCAATTTGGATGATACAAAGTACTGCTTTCACTTGACGTTCAGGGGTCAGTTCAGACACAGTTGTAAAAGAAATGGTCCCCGGAATGCACTGCTTGTATCAGCAATCCTCCTTGGCATTAGGCAAGCGGCCTTGGGGATGATGTGTTGCCTGACTTTAATCCAATAACTCTATTGAATTTGTTGTTTGACCTTTTCTTTCCTTTGGATGGCATCATCCATGGAGTAGTATATCATCATCATCATCCTCACTCAAATGATGCATTTCACTAATAGATCATTAGAAAGAAAGCTCACTCTGAAGATATACGAGTACAATACATCATGACGGAAAAGGGCGTACTGTTGATGTACTACTCAAAAGATGGCAGAGTCCAACAAGGAGGAGGTCCAAGAGGAAATGTGTTTAATTGAGAAGGGATGACTACACCACAATAAAAAGCCTTTAATGCTTCCTGACTTTGCATTAATGAAATCAGTCACAGTGGATACTTACACTTCTTACTAGTCTCAGCATGAAAGAACCAAAAAATTAATTTCTTTTTTTCCATCTTGTTTCACATTATGGTTTTTGTGCATTAATGTGTGAGGACCTGTGGTTTTTCATCAGTTCAGAGCTGGCTTTTAGACTCAGTTATGTCATGCAGCAAGCAGGAGGGCACTGTCAGGGCAGGGAGAAATGCACAGCACAAGTCCTTAATGGGAAGGACAAGAAAATCTACTGAGTCAACAATGATGTCTACAATTCATTGTCCTACAGGAGAGCTACATGCAAATCCCTACTTTGCAGTTAATGCTGTGACCACAGAGGTTCCTGCCCATGAATGATTCTCAAAGTCCTCACTTTCTCTGAGGTTTAAGGCAAGCCAATCCTGGCTCTTGGTCACCTGGAAATTTTGGCACTTTGGTTGGAGGGCCAGAAAGTTAAGACCACTTTCCAGCGAGGAGTCATTTGTCTTTTACTGTATAAATTGCTTTTTTGCTCATCTTGATCTCATCTCTCTCCCTATGTCTCTAAAATCCACCTTTGACTTGATTAAGATCTATACTTAGGGCACAATTTCCCCCAAAATATCTCTAAAACATTGCTGCCTTGCATGTTTCCAAATAGCCATTTATACTTGGAAAGCTGTGACTCAGTGCAAGAAAACATCCAAAAGACATATTCTCAAATCTGCCCTGCAAAACTCCTCCCTCACCTGTCAAACCCTTCTGCCTCTTCCAGCATTACGTGAGGGTTTGAAAGGAAAAGGGCATTGGTGCCCAGCCTAAAAGCCTTCACACTGGATGTGACAGTCTGCCCACTGCCATTAGCTCTTTGCCAGCTCAATTATCTCCTCCAGGCTGGAGAGGGGCACCTGCAGTGCTGCGTGGGGATGGTGCTTGGATAGTGCCATTCTTCCCACCCCTCTGCTCTTATCAGTAATTTTGCTCCATATAGTCAACAAGCGTATCAGAAAAGTGAAATACAATTAATTATGGTGCCAAATAGTAGCTTAATGCTTAATTGCACAACTCACAATGAGGTCACAATTACTGGGCGATCAGATAAGCTTTCACAGATGTATTATATAATCCATGATTTTAATTCCTCCAGAGGTAGTTGGAAAATGACTGTTCATTAACAGAGTGGTTCCATTGTCCAAAAACATATTTAAATCATCATTTTCTCCATTCTGGAAATAATGCCATTTCTTCTCCAAAGGATAAATATAATTTTAAGAAATGCTTCAGCTGGAAACTGCTGTCCCTAATAAATCTAATGACAAATGTTTAATGTGTCTTTTTTTCCCCTCATGAATAATAAAGACAAGGAAATAATATTTTGAGCCCCATCAGTTTATATCTCATAAAGTATTAAAGCTAGATGTAGAAATTTACACTGTTGTTCCACTCATGGTCACAACTAAATTTTGCAGCTTTTTTCTGTGTCATGTCCCCCAGAAACCAAGGCAGTGACATAAGTAAGGGTCCAGGTTCAAGCACAAAGGGTCAAATGTATTTTTCTTTTATCTCCAAACCTTTTAAAAATGATTTACTGCCTCAGTGAATGGGACATGAAAGGATAATGCTGTTTTCAACACTCAAACAAATGACATACTGAAACTGACATTTTTTTACATACATTTATGCATCTTGATGCAGCCGTCTTCCCTACCCTGACAAAACTCCCATGGAAACAAATGGAATTTTTACCTGAAAATGACTGCAGGATTGGCCCGTCATTTACGACTGTTAAAAATATATTGACTAGCTGAAAATCCAGAATTACTTCACAGAAATAGAAAGGGCATCCAACTATTTCACCAATTTTAAGAAGTACTAAATCATAGACATGATTTCAGAATACATCTTTAGTTATCTTTATTCCTTTTTCATATCTCTCTCAGACTGAAATAATATAAAAATCTATTGAAGAATAATAATTGTCACATTGGATGTACATTTTTATTAACAGCACTATAAAATTTCAATTATGCAGCAAAGGGTGACAAAAATTTTCCTTTAAATTATGCAGTAAACAAAGCACTCAAACAAAAGAATTATTTGCTCATGTCATATGTTAAAAACCTCTGCTCCATTGGCTGAGGTATTTACTAAATTCCCTCTTTATGTTTGAAAGCACATTTCCCCTTTCCTCTGCCCCTGCTCCCATTGGGGGTTGGAATTAGATGATATTTAAGGTCCCTTCCAGTTTAAGCCTTTCTATGATTCCATGATTCTCCAAATGCTTTCCTGGGGGAGGTTTATTTAGCCAACAATCTATGCCTTACAGACATAGTATTGCCTCTGTCCACTCTGAAAATTCCCATAGCTGACATTCACCACGGAGGGAGAACATAGCTGTACAGATGGGTTAATAACAAAATAAAGATGCGATAGCTCCCACAAACTGTTTCTCCACTGATAAATTTAGTAGTAACCATTGGCCAAAGATAGTCTGCTAGCTAGTAGTTATCAGTAATATCATTACTTAGGGTGATACTAAAATATTTCTCCGGACTGTGTTTAAGTGGTTCTGCCTATGGCATACAGAGACGCAAAAACATTTTACCTTGCACAACAGGAGATGATCTAGCACAAAATGACCAATTTTTATGCTTATCATGCAGAACTAGATTGCTACTATCTTCATTTGGATGCACAGCAGAGCAGCAGGCAGTCCCCCTCCTTGTCTCATCAAACCAGGGCTCCACCACACAGAAAAGGAGGGTGCTGATCGGAATTCCTCCATGTCCCTGTAAGCAAATAAATGTAAAGGGAAAGGTGGAGAAAAAACTAGATTTTGCAATCAGGTGGGAGGAGGAAATCTATTATTCTGTCAGTATGTATGCATATTTTTTTTTCATTTGATTTTAGGTTTTCACTTACTTAAAACAGAAGGAGCAGCAGGAGGACCTGTGAGCTGAAACCTGTGGTCACTGCTGGCCCTGTCCCACAGCCAGGCAGTAGCACAGTACTTATCCTTCCAAAGGAGATAACTGCTTGAGAAACTCAGATCCTGATTGATGATGGCCACGATTTTAGATACAGTTGTGAAACCGTCTACTTTTCACTTCATGTATCTTTATCTAACAAATAAACAAAACTGGTTTCTGCAGGTTTCGCCTCAGCCCTTGGGGTTTTTTTGGGGAGGAGGGGGGTGTTATTGCTCTAGCAGCCCCAATGGTGATTACAGGAGCATCAGTCTTCAACCTGCAGCTGATTTCATCCCACTCCCTCTTGTCGGTGGTGATATGTGGCACCACTGTCCCACCAATGCACCACTCCCTCCTGTGACAGGCTGCATCCAGACAATGCCTTGGCACGCCCTATGTGCATCCTAAAATCCACTTTAAATTAGAGCTACAGTTTTATTTCTCTTAAAGCCTTGTCCGTGTACTCCAGCCCAAAATCCGGAAGGGGTTTACACAGGATTGACCTTAAAGCTGACAGCAGCAGCTGGTTTCAAAAAGTCACTTTCCATCAACCTTGATATTTGTTTGCAAAGACTTACAGAAGACCCAGACTGCTAGCAGTTTCCCACTGCTCCATGCCCGCCTTTCAGCCTTGCCTAACTTTAGATTTATCATGCAGAATTCTCTCCTCCCATACCTATTCACAGCTGTGTTTCCCTGGGGGAGCCGCCTGCCGAGGGCAGAGATGTTTGTGTAGATCTGTGCTTCATCTGCGAGCCCCCAGCCTGCCGCACAAAAATAATTAACGCGTGTAACAAGGAAAGGGAGGGAAGAATAAATTATATGCAAATTTAGTCAAGGAGCTTCACAGAACTAATTAAATTGGGTAGGAAAGCTGACAGTAAAACAGCCACAGAGACTTTCCCCCCTTCTGCTCACTAGAAAAAGTCTTGCTTAGATGGGTTTAATATAGTGTGGTGCAGCAGAGCTAGCTATAGATTTGGGTTTTGGACTTGAATGTCACACATACCATGGAAAAAAATTCATGCACAAGAAGTTTATTTAATATGTATGTGAGGGGAGATTATTTTAAACAGTTAAAAGCAGGAGGCATAGAAGGTGCCTGCACACCTCTGTTAGCAAAAGCCAGTCATAGCTGGCAGCACAGATGGAAAAAAAACTCCAATAAGAGATTGTCACCATGTAGGAAGGGCTGGGAAAACCCCAGTGGCAATTCTCTTTGTAAACTAAAAATGAGGACAGAGGAAGAATAAGTATTAAATATCAGGAGACACAGAGGAAATTTTCTTGACTCACAGTTTCTGAAGCCAGTTAACCGAACCCAGCTTAAATGCAGTGGCAGGGGCAGAAGAGAGCCCTCCCAGACCCTGCTTTTCCCTATGCCACTACACATCCCCTGTCAAAGCTCCAATTACAGGGCTCCATTTACAGCCTGGGATTGGTGCATCCCTGCACAGCAGCTCCAGTCCATCTGCCTTGGGAATCAATGTGCTCCAGGCACATAGCATGATCCTGCCACCAGGACCTTTTCCTGGGTAAATACTAGTTCTTTGGAGTCTTTGCAGAGCTGATTTCAGCCCTGACTATGAATTTCATTAACCCCCAGCACCTGAGATACCCTGCCCAGGTGTGAAACTTGGGTGCTTGCAGGGGTACATGAGCTTAAGAGTAGGGTCAGAGGATATCTGTGATACCTGAAGGACCACTGTGAAATAACCTCTGTTACTCACCTGAAAAAATCAAGGCAGTGGTAGTTTCTTATCTTGCAGAAATGCTGAGAAGAGGATGTTAATAAAGATTATGAAGTGCTCATAGTCTGAAGCAGCAGGTACCATAAAAACACCTTTAAAAGACTGAGGTATGACCTGCCTCTTGCACTGTAAGTGGGCCATGCACAACCAGCTTCTTTAATAAAAGGGTCATTGCTGGGAGCTGAAGTTTCATGCACAGGCTTTGAGTTGCACACTGATGAGGATGGAGTTGCATGGGGGTGGCTGGCTGAGCTGGGCTCACCAAGGCATTGTGTCAATTACTGTACTGGGGGAATGTGAAAAAGTTAGAGACTGAAAGAAAAGGGAAGACTCACTGTAGAGGCTGTTATTTTCACTTTTCCAAGGCCTGCGAGCCTCTGACACAAAGAAAACCCGCCTGCCTTTATGTCTGCAATGGAAAATTGCCCTTTGTGGTCAGTCTTCACATTCCCATCAAAAAGTCAAACTCCCTCTGTTTGCTGACCTCACTTCTTCTTTCATATCCATCAGTATCCTGCATCCCCTTGAGTACCTGACACATAAGCCACCAGGGGCCCAGCCACTGCTCTTTGGGTTGTGCAAGGATACAGGGAGCTGACAACAGCTTTTTCATCTGCTTTATTCCAAGTATATTGTGCTACCTCTAAAATTGTATTTCACAGGTGAAATTGCCTTTTGGTATTTACACTAGATTTGCCTTTTTTCTGCTCTCAAACTCTCTCCTCTTAGATCTTCTTTTAGCCAGGCTTTTCCATCTGTTTTCATGGCTGTTGTTAATTCTTCCTATGCCCTATTTTCATCTTTGTAAGTGTCCAGAGAGGAGGCATGGTCTGACCCACTGCACTATTCCTCCACCCAGTAATATTTCCCTGGTTAGCTGTGTTAATCCCAGGATTAGCACTGAACTGTGCTATTCACCATGTGAGGCAGCTGCAGAGAGGATGGTATGTACACTGTGCAGGTGCCTTTAGGAAGCTGCATGTCATATGCAGAGCTACAACAGAAATTGGATTTCCCATATGCAGATGTGCACACATCTCAAACACCACTCCTCACAGACTATTTCTCCTATTGCACACTGGAGGGAAGAATGAGGATTCTGATTTAGTAGCTGAAAACCAGAAGCAGCAGCATTCCCCTGTGCTTCACCAGTGTTTCACAACCTCCATCACCTTTCCAAACTTCACAGTCATTTCAGAATGGTGTATCCTAGAAGAAATGGGAAGCTCTTTGGAATCAGCCTTTGAATTATGTGACATGAGACCTGTCACTTTGCCTTTCAGTTCCATGTTTTCACTGATAGAAGGATGGAAAGAATAATCGTGAGAACTCTTCTGCATGACCAGTGATTGCTTACTGATCTTATCCCTAAACCAGTGCTGTTCAACTGAGATCTCAGTACCTTTCCAGGGGTAAATAAAACCAGCATTTTCACTCCTCCACCCAATATCCTTCTCACTGAGACAGCAACAGAAAGTCAGTTTGAATATTTTTATTTAATTTTAGAAATGCTTGGCACCAAGCAGAAGTCAAAGAAAGAAAAATAAAGCTCTTCTTGGAGTTATCTCTCTTTTCCCCCACTCCTATCATCTTCTAATCAAACCAGCATGAGATATCAAGCAATTACAATGCCATTTGCTCCCTGCTGGATACAACAATTAGCCTAAGATATCTAATGAAATGAATTAAATTCTACATGTTTTATAGCAAATAGCTTTAATTTTAATTACAAATCCCAAATACATCATCTTCAATAACCATCAACCCATCACATCTGCTAGGGGCTGATGACGATTTGCCTTTTCCATGGTTTGGACTGAAAACTAAACCAGACTCTCCCCGCAAAAGAGCCCTAGTGGGGAGAATGGAAATTAGGGTATAACAAGGATCAGAATCCTCAAAATCGCTACAGAATTTCCGAGAGACTTAGACTGTTACCAGAAGGCTCTTCATCTGCAGCTGTGAAAAGCATCCTTACACATCGGATCTGTTAAAGTTTCTTGGGGTTGGGGCTATAATTCATTGCAGAGTGTCTGTTACAGTTCCCCATTTGGACTCCATCCACAAAGTACATTATCATCATCATCATCATCATGGCTAGGCTTCGCAAACGAAGATTTACAAGGGCTCTACCCACTCTTGCTACAAGCACGCTGGTGGCTAAAAAGGCCAATGCGAGATAGGCA
>JAWWEE010000158.1:54681067-54742371 GCA_035221455.1 Xenops minutus
AGAATAGAATAGAATAGAATAGAATAGAATAGAATAGAATAGAATAGAATAGAATAGAATAGAATAGAATAATTTCATTTGGAAGGGCCCTACAATGGTCATCTAATCCAACTCCCTGACCATTTCAAGCCTGGCTTTAAGTTAAAGCATCTTATTAAGGGCATTGTTGAAATGCCTCTTAAGCAGTGCCAATAACAAGAAAATATCAGAAAAATAAAGGCAGGGGGGTGGAAAAGCAAACACTAATACCTGGCTGCATTTTCTCATTTTGTTGTCATAATATACTTAGCAACTACAAGACAAACCTGAACTTGGCTACCAAGAGCAACAAATGTGTTCTTTTATCTTCCCAAGTACATATGAGGAACAGATTAAATTTTTACAAATGTGTGCCTTAGTTAAAATAATTTTGCTTTTCCCCCTTCCTGAAATTGAGTCAAATATTATTTGTGAAATATCTCATTATGAAGTACTCCAAACGTCTGGCTTGTAATTAATGAAATGCATCAGGGCTTTATTCCCAGACTGAAAAATAAAAATTTAGAACATTTCAATTGGCAGTTTGAAACTGAAATTCTTAATTGAGTTAATCTCAGAAAGAAATTTGAATTAAAAAAAAATGTTCATTATTCACTATAGTGCCTGGATTTGGAGATGATAAAGGGGACTGGTACTGCACACCAGAAAGAGCTGGTAGAAGGTGATGCTGCTAGAAATCACTCTAGAAATCATAACTCTTGTCCTGCAAAGCTGTGAGCAGTGATGGACCAGACAAGAGACCCCCAGCTTCTTGCCATCCCTGAGTGCAGCTTATTTTTACCTGGGGACTTCAATCTCTGCCAAGAAACTAGTTTCTGTGCTGGAGAAGCATGAAGGACTCGGCAAAGACCTGGCTCAGATTATTGATGTTATGGGAAAGCAGAATTATGCCTGGGAAGAGGAGACAGCTTTTCTTCTGTGCCACTTTTGCTGCTGGTTTAGGTTTTCTACACATTTTAGCAAGCTATAATCATTCGTTATGAAAGAAAGCAATTCTTAGGGCATTTTACCCATATGTGGAAATAATAATTTTCTCCTTTGAAAATGCAGAAATATCAAGACAGAACTGACAGAAATATCCAACTACCTATAAATGAAAAATAACATCCTGGACATTTTTTTTTCAGAGACGAGGGGCTGCCCCTGGTACCATTTTAACTCAGTGGAGCTTCAGACCCACGACTGATGAAAGCATGAAGTGGTCAGAAGGCATGCAGTTCTTAACATCTGCTCATGTTTTAAATAATTTTCACTTGTAACAGCAATAGGTTGTTATTTATTCCAAAACAAATATTACTGGCTAAGAAGATTGCTGTCTTTCCTATACCCATGCAACGTCCACTTCCCATTGGCACCTTCCCTATATTGCTAATTTCCCCTTTCCTCCTCCTCTAGCTATTCCCTAGTGAGCTCATGCAACAAAGAGCATCTGTATAAGCCACATTTGAAAAGCAATCAACCAAAATTAGAAGGGCTTTCTTCTAGCCTGTGTTTGGAAAGGCATCATCCCCCTGAACACATAACACTCGTGTTTGCTTGCACCCCTCTCTGACGTGTCAGTGCAGTGAGCTCAGTGGCTGCTGTCACAGCGTAATTTGACAACTGAATATTCCACTTGGAACTCCCTGGCATGGTTCACATGCCTCCTAAATCTCTCTGCTTGAAGTGTAATATTTTCATGCCCTTCATATCTCTTCCTATGGGAACTTATGTTAAGCTTTGGAAAGGGTTTAGGCACACTCACTCCCCTCCAATGGCAGTAGCTGCTTACAATTCAAAGTCTTTGCATTAAGATGACTGTATTAGGAACACTTCAGATGTTTGTAAGCCATCACTCAGGACAAAACGCAGCATTTAAATTACCATGACCTGGTAAAGTGTATCCTTTACTATCTTCAAGCCTGTGGCATCCTGGTTCAGATGGCTGCTGGCAGTACCAGCACAGGGGTGGCATCCCACCTGGTGTCTGTATAGTCCAAAACCTATACATACCTTTGGGCATTAAATTGCTGTGGCAACCTTTCTATACTAAGTGTCTAAATGGGTCCGTATATCTTTTCAAAGACGTTCTACTTCCTGGCACAAGGGAGGGTGTCCTGAACCTGGCTTTGCACCCAGCAAACCCAGCATCTCCATACCAGCCACTCTCCTTTCCCTTCTTTTCTTTGCCTTTTTTCCTTCTCCTTTTTCCAACCCCCAAGTCTTTGTCCTTTGTGACAACTTCATTACAGTGGCGGGATGTTCTCACAGGTTACTGATGAAAATCTGTGTGAAAAGGGAGGGCCAGTGAGCATTGGCAGCGCCTGTGTGGGAAGCAAACTCAACAACACTGGATGTTCTCAGGGGAACTGTATGGCCCCAGACCTCCCCCTGGGGCACAGAGGGCAGGCAAAGCTCAGCCGTGCTCTTGTTATTTCTCCCAGGCCTAGCAATGGGTCAGAGGTGGAGGAACAAGAAAAATAAAGATCAAATACTCCTGCAAGCAGCATGGATAGACAGGGAGGGCTGCTTGCTGCATGATCTCTGCCTCTCCAGCCCTCTGTTTTCAGCAAGCACACCCAGTAGAGTAAGTTTTAATGGCACTGTGTAACTCATAACCATGGAACTACATCTAGGACCACAGAAACAGACTGACAGTTTTTCAAACTGATATTAACAATTATTTCAGGGTTGTTGTTTTTTTTTTTAAATGCCAGGTGTTATGACCACATGCTATTAGACCCTTGAAGGCTGCTCTTCGGGTTGGAAAGCAAGATGATTTGTGACCCATCAGGGTCTTGTATTGCCATAGAATCACAGAATGGGTTGAGTAAAAGTGACCTTAAAGATCATCTTGTTCCAAACTCCCTGCCCTGGGCAGGGACAGTGTCCTAGTTCAGCAGGTGGGACCAGTTATCACTGCGTGGTGGTGATCAAAGCTATGTATTCTACCCCCTCTCTTCATTTCCCAAGAACAATGGACCATTTGCAGCAGCTGCCCAGGAAATAGTTAGCACCTTCACACCCAGCCTGAGGGGTCGTGGCTGCTAATGGGCCATCAAGGGTTCAACAATACCCCATGGCTCACAGAGTTAATCACCCATTGTGTGAGTCCCCCCCCTGGGGGAGGGACTGGATGCTCCCTGAGGGTACATAAGTGGGGGTAAGAAGACCTCAGGTATGACTCGTTGGATCCAGAGGGGCAGCAGGACCTTGACAGGAGGAGACTACTACTCCTGACCAGACTATAGCCATCATCTGCACTAACAGGTTCTTCACTTCCTTTTGCTTTGGACTCAGGGGAACCATGTGGGTCTTAGCACGAGGGCTAACAAACCCTTTTGGGCTTGTGCCCTGGGACACTGGGTTATGCTGCTGGGTTTTGGTGAGTTGAAAGCAGTTTTCTCTTTGTGTCAGTGTATTGTAAAATCTTTTATTAAATTGTAACTCTGACTTATAATCTCTCTTGTGGTGGGTCCATTTCTCCTGCCGGTTTACCTTTAAACCAGCACAGACAGCTTCCACTAGCCCAGGTAGCTCCAAGCCTTGTCCAGACTGGCCTTGGACACTTCCAGGGATGGGGAAGTCCACAGCCTCCCTGGGCAACCTGTGCCAGGGCCTCGCTACCCTCACAGGGAAGAATTTTTTCCTAATATCTAATCTAAGTCTTTTCTCTTTTAGTTTAAAACCATTCCCCCTTGTCCTTTCACTACCTATTTATGTAAAAGGTTACTCACCAATGCCAGGCTGCAGTCTGGCTTTGAACACAGTCATGCTTTAATTTATACTATGTTTTTTACTACACTTTGAACTAATATATTAATTTTGGAGCTGAGTGTGCCACCCACCCTAAAAGGCATTGCAAATGTGGGATTTCACAGTGAAATAGCAGGACAAAAGCACTGCTTCCTCACTAGCACTTATCAGTGCTAGGTACATAGATCATTCAAAAGCCTTTGACATTGCACTATAACATTGCTTCAGTGAAAATGTCTGAGCTATGAGAGTGCTGTCATTTAATTTTTTTTTAATTACAACTTCATTTGGAACCAACAGGAGCCTTGACTGGAAGCTCCTCCCTGCAGAGTGTATTTGTGATTCAGCAAGACATGCTGAAAAGGCCATCTTAAAACTTCCCTCAAAGTAAAAGGACAGTGGATTTCTGCTGCTCTGTGAAAAGCCGTTCCCAATGAAATGAGAGTTGTCTCCTCAAACCTTACACTGAAGGTGTATTTATTTGCACTGAAGCCAGAAGTGAAGAATGTTGTCTGCAAAGGAATCTTTCTGAAGGTTGTGTGTGGGATGGAAGGGGGTGGTGAGGGATGCCTGCAGTGGCCTGACTGTCAGCTTGCACAGGCTGGACCTGGAAGGAGCTCCATCCCTGATTGCATCCTTTGAGCTCCTTCTCCTGTTACAGCCCGAGCAATTGCCATTCCTGGCGTGGTGTCCTCACATCTTCACTTGCCCTCCTTATCTCTTGCCATGATTCCTTCTCTCCCTTCCCCTTCTGCCCTGCAGGCCTGCAACCATTGCTGGAAATAATTTTTTTAAATGCAGTTTCTATCTCTCACCTCGATCCAGCTGGTGCCATTGTAGGCAGTTTCCACGTGTCACTGCTTCTTTCAAGCATTATATCCTCCTGCAAGATACCGACACACCTGCCCCAGCCTGCCTGCTCTCTCCTTTGTGCAGGCTGTATATTGAAACTTATTTAAACTCCCAGCTATTTTCCTGCTTAAATAAACCTGGGACCTGTTACTCTAAAGGCTTCAGGGTTTTATTAGAAAGCCACACTGCCACCTTGTTATTTTGATCCCCATTCACCTCTCATCTTCCCACAGACAAAAGCCTCGGAGGTTTTTTATACGTAGGTGTATTCATGTTTTTATTGAGCAGGAATCCTCTTTGCAATCTCCACCCTGGGATGAGCTTGCTCTGCAGATCATATTCGGTGTTTCATTTGGGTTTGATTTTTTTTGTCTCTATTCTGATGAACCTGGTGAAGTTAATGATGACAAAAGAAGGATTTCAGGATTTGGTTCTGATTTCAGTGATAGGAATCACCTCCTTGTCATGCTGTGGGTCTTGTCGTCCTGTTGCAGCTAGATCAGATTCCATGGGGACTGGGACGAGTAGGGGATGGAATCAGAGAACATCTTTCAGGTTAGGGTACATGAGGATGGCAACAGTACACAAAAATGCAAAGTGAACTGGAATTTGCTATAGCATAGAAGTTATGGCAAAGATAGCTGGAAAAAAATAGTCTTGCTATAGTTAATGGGCTTTCCTAACCATGCCTCTCAGAGCCCAGAGGACAGACTTGGGCTGTGGATTCACCCCCTGGCTCTAGGATGCTCCTGGAAATGCAAGGTTAAAGCTTCAGCCTCCAGGCGGGAAAATGCAAATGTGGTCCACCTTTGGCTTTCCAGAGGCAAACATCTGCTTTAAAGGGACAATAATATACAAATTTGGAGCCACCTTTTTTCAGACAGTTTTATAATATGGAAACAAGGCAAAAAAGTTGGGAAGAAAGGATATTATTTTTACTGTTGTTGTTTCTTGTTACCATTAATTACTATTACTTGTTTGTTTGTGTGTTTGGGGGTTTTTTGGTGTTATTTTTTGCAGGGGTTTTGTTCAAGGATTTTCTCCCTCCAGAGCAAGGGAGTGGGATGTTTTCTTTAGCAGTTACACAAAACTAGGGACACATCTCTGTCTCAGGTCCCTGCAGCTGAGATCAGTACCACAAAGCACAGCTGGGGAGAAGCAGCTGTGCCATCCAAGACACATACTGAGCTGCTGTAGTGCCAGTGATATAAGGCCATGAAAAAACCTTGATAAAAACATGATTTTTTCCTGTTTAAGTTGAATGTGCCAGGTTTATTGAGAGAAGTAACCTGCCAGACACCCAAATACTGGCTGTTTAATTTTCCTAAAGCTAATGGAGAGAGTGTCTGTAATTACACATGGCCTTCTGTAACTTTTCAGCTTTGGTGGTGAAGTAGAAGGCAGCATGATGGCACTTACAGCTATTGATTAGTTAAACTAATGGACTGAGACTGATTGGATCTATTGCCAGTAGGGGATCCTGTGTGGTGTTTCTATTATGAACTTGTTATAGTTTCAAAATTCAATTGGAATTCCTTCCAAAGCTTGGAGCCAACGCCTAGTGCTGATAAAGAGATTTATCAAAGGACATAATGAATATGTATGTCCTGATAACTCTAGCCAGAGCTTTTGTTCTGATCTCTCCCCAGGCTGGGATGGGGAGGGAAGACAGGCTCTGGGCGGGGGAAGGGTTTGGGTTCCTGTGCTTTCTGTGCAGGGTCAGCAGTTCACTGGCTCGGCGGAGGACAGAACATACACACACGCACCGGGTCCAGCATCGCTCTGGGACTTGGATTGTGTCTTTGCTCTCTGGTTTTTGCCAATCCCCCGTGGACACCCCGAACTGCTTTTGAGGAAGAGAAACACGTCTGTTCTCTACACTGCAGAGGTTGGATTTCTGCTGCTTTTGTCACCTACTGCACAGGAGCTGACCTGACCTCTGCTCCTGCCATTCCCGAGAGAGAGCCCAGCCGGCTGGGCGCAACAGCGGCAACAGCGCCACCTGCTGTCTGTGGATATAATTGCATCTCCTCTTCCTTTGGGGGTAGCCAAAAGGACCTTTTTGGCTGTTTGCCTTGTTGTTTGGGGGTGGAGGGGTTTATTACAAATTGTTGTTGTTTGGTTCTTTTCTTGAGATATATATGTGTATTGTGGTTAAGAACTGTTATTCTTTCATATAGATTTCTTTTTTCTAATTAAAGTTCTGTTTTTTTCTAAATTTAAAGGAGAGGGATTATTTCTTGGCCAACATAGATATCTTAGTTCTTCCCTTTGAACTAAG
Source organism: Xenops minutus (assembly GCA_035221455.1). Classification (NCBI taxonomy): domain Eukaryota; kingdom Metazoa; phylum Chordata; class Aves; order Passeriformes; family Furnariidae; genus Xenops; species Xenops minutus. Next base: position 54,687,975 of record JAWWEE010000158.1, read on the forward strand.
ACAGAACTCAATAGAAAATATCTCTCAAACTACATGGTGGAGAGGTGGGGGGACCAGGGAGTACCCAGGTCCAGGCTGCTCCAACCACAGAGAGGGTTTCTCACCTTGATGTGGCACCACATCCAAATGTCTTGAGACCAAAGCTGCTGTGCTAATCCTTGTCCCGCTGGTATGCCCCTCATTTGGGGTCTAATGTAGGATTTTTGTGGGTCTGTCCTGCTAAATTGAAACCATCTGCAAGAGATAAAATTTAAGAAAGCACAGAAATATATGAGATACAGTAAATGTCTGAGGGGTGCTGAGGGAATGGCAGTAAAAGTTCATTCATCCAACAGAGTTCAGTGCTGGGCTCCCTAGGCAGCTTCACTTGACCAATCCCACAAAGGCTGTCACATCACACACGTTTTTGGGGTAATTTCATGTTGATCTTCAATTCAATAGCCAGTGCTGAAGGCCAAGCTCACCAGGTTTACCCTTACACTTAAATTTCCTTTTCATTACCATGATACACTAAATCCAGCCTTCAAATTACTTAGTTTTGTTAGGTATTCAGGCCAAATTTATCTCCTAAAATTTTGTACCTCCTGGAGAGCAAGTAGGAAGATAGAAGACCTTTTCCTCAACCCAAACTGAAAGCTGTCTAGCACCTTGGCCATCCATGGAGATATCAAAGCCACTTTTCTTTGCAGGGCTGCCAACATTGTCCCCTTGAGCTATTCAGGCCTCTGGGGAGGGTTTGCACTGTGCCATTCCCTTGCTTCAAGAGAAGACACACAATAAATGGCAGGCAGTGTGTCTGATGGAAGATGCTCCTGTCAAGAATCTCTGGGGTTTGTTACGAGTTTGGGATTTGGGCTGAAGAAAGCAACAACACTGAGGCAACCAATTTGACTTACACAGCTGCTGGCTTGGTGATGTGTGGTATTTTCATTATGTGCCAAGAGTGGTATAACCTTAGCATGTTGCAGAACATATGGATTAAAAACTGCCTGGCTGAATCCCTCAAAATGTAAGTAAAAACCCAAAGGCTTCAAAATAAAGACTACCCATTACCAGAAAGACAAATTTCCTCGCTCAGGAATAAATATTAGGGACATAGGACAGCAATTAGATTGCCTGCCTGGTGACTGGGTTGCCTCGCGCCATGCTGATGGTTCTAAAAATAAGTGTTGCACCTTTTGTAATAGTTCTGTAGGGCTACATTTACAAGGAAGAAATCTGCCATGGGCTGGAGCCACATGCAGCAGGCAAAGGCAGGCAGCAGGAGAGTGATGGCTGGACAACCCGGTGTTCACACACACAGAGAATTGTCCAAGCAGAAACACCAAATATCTGTGTTAAAAACGCCACACAACCTGAGAGTTCCAAAGCTCTTTCAGAAATCACCCATTCAAGTAATAAAAGTTCCCATCACTTGCCTGCCCAGTGTTAGTTTGATGCACAAAGGGATTTCTTTGGATTGGAATTGTGAGCAAACCCTGCAGTGCAGGAGTGCACCACACACCATATTTAGGCCCATGAAGAATTACTGCCCTCTCTACTCTGTGGTTCAGACCAAGGCTTGTCCATCCAAGAGCTCAGCCCCAAACACCAGGACTCATACCCTTCTCTCCCAACAGACTCAACTCCCCTCTGTGACTGACTCCCCATGCAAGCAGTGCTGGAGGGGTGTTCAAAGCATTACAGCACCCTACATGACACTCCCCGAGGATCTGTTTGCATCTCTTTATCCTGAACAATTATTTAATGGACTAACTGGAGTGTCCAATAGGTTGCTTAGAAGTGCTATAATAATCTATATGCAATGTGAATTGTGACTGTCACATGCTTATGATATCCCTCAGCCATTTAACAAGATTTAAATCAGTTTGACAAAATACAGTCCTGATACACACAGGACTGGGAGAATCCGAAATCGAAACATAAAACCGGAAGCGAAACAAAAAAGAAACCGAAAGCGAAACAAAAACCGAAAGTGAAACCAAAACCTGAAATAAAAAAAAATCTGAAATTGAAACAAAAAAAAACAGAAGCAAAATCAAAAACCAAAATTGAAAAAAAATCTGAAATTGAAACAAAAAAAACAGAAGTGAAATCAAAAACCGAAATCAAAACCAAAAACCGAAATCGAAACCAAAAGCCCAAATTGAAACCAAAAATCCGAAAGCGAAAGCAAAAAGAAACAGAAACAAAAAAGCAAAAGCAAAACCAAAAATCCGGAAGCAAAAGCAAAAAGAAACCAAAAGTAAAACAAAAAGTGAAAGTGAAACAAACAAAAAATTCGAAACCAAAAGTCCAAAAGTGAAACAAAAAAAAAATGGAAGCGAAACAAAAAACTGAAATCGAAACCAAAAAGCAAAAGTGAAACCAAAAAGTGAAAGTGAAACCAAGTAGCGAAATAAAAAAAAAACCCAAAATCGAAAGCAAAAACCGAAATCGAAACCAAAAAACCTGAAAGCGAAACCAAACCCACAAAGTACATTATATCTGCAATTAAAGCTCGTTTTAGCACTTGTATTGATCCGGGCGCCCGACCCTGAGCACAAGGCGCCTGTTGGCGTGCAAGGTGTCGTCCATTAAGGGCAGGCGAGGGCCGAGGGCAGCTCAGCTCCTGCCCCTGCCTAGATGGGGAATTACTGACAGTGACAGGAGAGGAAGATCCCAGACCCAAATGCTGTCTGTCATACCTGTCTTTGAGCCCATCAGTCCCTGCTCATGAGCACACAGCAGGGTACGGAAACTGTCTCCATACACATATTGGTGACTTTAGATTCCCCGTCCCAGCAAGTAAGAAAGTCTTTGATGGACTTTACTCTGTGATCCAGTTTTGCTTTTCTTCTGAAATCTCTGCAGGAAGTTTTATCACTTGATGCATGCATGGCAGCAATTGCCAAACAACCCTTGTCCATTCTGAAAAGAAAATCATGCTTTCCAAAGTCACTCACACACTTCTGAAAGTTTTAACTGAGAACAGTTTGGAAAAATGGGTAAACTCTCCTCCTCAAAGTTGGGACTTTTTCTTCTTTGGACACAGAAACAAAAATAAAATTAAAGGTGTATCTCTGTGCCTGAAAAATAGGTTGTGTTTTTGGAATGAGAGCTATGTAGATGCTCTATTGCTTTTTCTGTTTTCATATTTTTATTCTAATATACTTTAGTGAAATAACCTAGTGAAAATAAGCTATGTTTGGGTTAATGCAAGTAAGACAACATTTTTATTTTTACCACAGTTTGAATGTAAGCATCACAGAAAGACTGAGATTTTACTACCATGGGAGACTTAATTTCCCTCCAAATCTCTTGTTCTATGTTTATTAAATCTCAGAGAGTTACACTACAGTGAAAAACACCCAAAGCAAATCCTTCCTGCCTGACAGCTACAGAGAAACCAACCCCTTGAGGGGGCTTGTGGCTCTGCCTCATCCTGCAAACATCCCTGGTTCTCCTGGGCATCTCTGAGCAAACCCCTGACCCTCAAGGGCTGCAAAACACTGAGTGCTTCGGCTAGTTCCTAAAGACCCTGTAATACACTGGGCAATCATTCCATGTTCACAGCATTGTAGCTGACCTTCATTTTCATGTTTTGATATCTCCTATTCCCACGGGCCTCCTAACTGCCTGCAGGGGCTACAATTTATACCTGCCAGTTGCTCACAGACACCCCTGCGAGAAGTGCTGCTGCACAGGCTTGCGTTTCAATTCCTTTGGTCACTCAAAAGCAGCAGGATATAAGAAATAAGGATGAATCCTGGTTTCTGCCCACCCCAGCTTGGCCACCCACATAATGCCACTGAATCTCCTCTGCTACACCATTGGGTTTTGCCTCTCTGGCTGTGGAGCTGCTTGACCACACACAGCTCTCAGACAGTCCTGCAGTCCTAGAGACAGGCAACCCTAATCCATCATACCTAATCTTCATACCACACATCCACACTCCATCCCCACTGATTTGTCTCCTCCAGCATCCCAGCATAACTAATAACACCGGCATTTATAACAGCACTATCATGCTGTGTACCCCATCTCACTCCATAATTCATACACAGTGATTTATTTGCTGTGGACACACCTAGAAAACATATTTGTTGCTTCCCTCCCCCTCCTACGTGCAGTGTAACATCACTATGCACTGAGGGATGTGGATGCAGTGCAGAGGCACTGAAGTTGGGGAAGCATCCTCATGGCACAGCCCCAGGCAGGCTCAGCTCAGGGTCAGGAGCCTGGTAGCTCTGTGGTATCACACTTCAGCGAGCAGGCTGTGGTGGGATTTAGCATCTTCTCCCTAATATCTGGGCAGGTGCTGGACTGATACAGAATTTCAAAATGCTGTGATCTGCTGGCTGGGATGACAGATTTAAAGAAAAAAAAACCCAAAACATGAAGAGGTAGAAATGATGTGTTAGAAGGAGCTTCAGGAGATCCTCTGGTGAGAACTGTTGCTCAAAAGAGGTTCACCAGTCTCTGAAAATCCTTCACAACATACTTGGTCTGTATATATAATAACTTCTTCTGCAAAAGAGACCACAGTTCCAAGCAGCCTGTTGTAATGTTTTGCCCTCCCTCCATTTAACACAGTTCCCTCCCCATTTCTTCTGGTTGTAGTATAATAGCCTTGTGCAACAGCTATCCACCATTCTCTATATACCATGTTTATATACACTGCATATCATATGCATGTTTCATGCAATGAGACTAATCAATTCCTTCTCTTTTCTAAGCTTTCTCTTGTCCTGTCTTTCCCCCCACTCGTCTAGTGGGTGTATACCTACAGGTTTCAATGCACTGGGAAACATTACCCAGTACTTCACCACAGTGATACAGGGTGATATAGGTAGAGGTAGCACAACAGCTATAACTCAAAAGATGTAACACAGCAAATAGCCTACAGAGCCAGCTCTTGTCTTTCTCTAATCTTTCTTGGGGACTGCTTGTTGAGAAAACTTCCACAAGATCCACATCCAAGGCTGTCCTACACTTAGAGATACTCACACATGCAATTTTAATATCTGGTTCTCAGTCTAACACAGAATGTATTAATTCAAAAATTCTCAACATCTCTTGTTAAAGTGGAGTTTTCCTTTTAGAAACAATCCAGTTCACAGGAATGTCCCAGAACAGCACACACACAGAGCACCTTTGTGCTGTAATTTGTTCCCCAAATTGTTCTGCTTTGACCATTTATTTGAGCATTGTATGAGAAGGGAGCAGATATTGTTTTAAGATACAATAACTTTGCCCACCATCACCAGAAACACCTGTCTTGGGGGTCTGGGATGTTTAGATTTCTGACAATACAACCATCTCCAGAAAGCTCTAGAGGTTTGCTGACTCTCAGGCCTTAAGGTTAGGACAGGGATGTACGGAAAATCTGTCTCTGAAGATTTAAAGATTTTTAATATTTATTCTGTCATCCAATACATATAGGTCGTGACTAGGTCAAAGAGGGGTAGTGAATAGTGAAGTGGGTCAAAAAAGAAAGAACTGGTAAAAATATTCCACAATTCTAAAGGGAAAATTTCCAAAATATTATGTTTAAAAATACTCACTAGCATGTCTTCTTACATGTGTGATTTTGACCATCTTGGAAATGAGCAGGAGTTTTATACTGTGGCTTTCCTGGCGATGCTTTTTTTCCCCAAAAAAAGCAGATAAAAAAGATGGATTTTTAAAACAATTGTTTTTAAAAACACCTATTTAAAAGCCCCTATTTTCATATCTTTTTTATAAAAATATTAATTTAAATATTTTGACAGACTTTCTCTGTGAACAAGCTCTATTGATATGTGTTCATGACAAGCCGCTATCCTCAGTTCCCAATCTTCCTCTGGTTTTTTTGATTAGACTATAAATTCTTTGACAAAAAGATTGTCCCTTGGTATGGAAACTCCCAGAAGCAGGGGCTCCCTGGGTGTCTGTGCAGTGCCCAGCACAATAACATACTACCCTGATATAATTCCACTATGTACTAGAACTTATAGCAATTATGGGCAGAGAAATACAATTTTACCTTATGGACTTAGTGCCAACCATTTATAATTAGCTTGCATTTGATTTTGAAAATAACCCCTGAATGGTAAAAAAACCCAAATAGTTTCAAATAATTGCCCTGGACCTACTGGCTTTGGCAATGTGGTTGGTGGGCAAATGTCCCTGTCTTCATTCATCCTGAGGCATCAGGCCACAAAGCAGACAAAAATGGGAAAGTGCTTGGCAGCTGGGTCCTATGAGATACAGCCTGTGCCCTGCTGGAAGTTTATCCAAATTAAAGCATTGATGATGACTGCTTTAAGAAATGAGTGAATGGCAGAAAACAAAGTGTATTCTAGTTGTCCCTAACAATGTACATAGAGTACACATACCTGTTCCCTGTTCCCAGTATTTCATAACAATATGCTGGGATGGTAGAGAGGTTATTGTTGTTACCTGATGCAGTTACACAAAATCTTTACTAAAATACTCACACAACTATAAGATGGTCCTTGAGTTCAGTGTGTTTCAGACTGTGCCATTATTTTGATCTAAGTTTTGACATTTCTCTGAGTTTCACTTCTTGTTTTGTATCCCTACCATACACCTACACAGAGAATCTAAGCACCTTTTCCCTCTCCTTCTATACAACATGGCAATGTCAAACAACTTGTGCTTCCCTGCAAAACGGACAATTGCTGTAGGCATGATACCTGCGTGTAACTATTGTCCAGGAATAGTCTTTATGTATCTCTTTTTATGTGACCTTGACAAATGTGGCCTGCTTAATATGGCTAAGATGAATGAGGCAATAATTTCTGGACAAGACACCAGACAGGCAGACTGTTTTGATTTACAAGGCTATGTTAATAAATACCGGTGGCATGTTTTGTTCTTCAGGTTGCTGGATGTGCGTCTTTTGCTTCTGGGCTGTTGTCAGTGCAAGGCTGTGAATTCACTTGCTGCTGCTGAGTTATGATGGGGAGCAAGTACTGCAGGGCTAGAAGGAAAACAGGGTGAGAGCGCAGTTACCTGAGCCAGGCTGCAGATGCTATTTTTGTCATATGATGTGGGTGCTGCAGTTAGTAGTATCAGAAAGTTACAGGAACTTCACTGTTTCTCTGGTTAATGTTCAAATACCCAATGTCTCAGCAGTGCAGCATTTCTTCTGCAGGTTGTATTTTCTTTTTTCCTGACAGGGAGATTGCACGGAAATCGCTGGATTTTGGAGCTGTGGCTGTCAGAAGTCAAGTTCCACATGAACTTCCCCCAGCGTGAAGCACCACATGCAGTGACTCTCCAAGGGCTTGTGACACTCAAAGGGATCTGTGCCCAGCACAGCAACCAAAGCAAATGAGAACTGATCTCATGTCAATAAGGGAGAGCTCTGAGCAGGAGAGGAACTTTGCACCTAAATTAGCAAACTACATCAGGTGCCAAAGTGGAGTGACATTAGCATCTGTCCTCTTACATAAATGAGAATTTGATTCCTGAGTCCCCAAGGAGGTGTTTTAGTAACCCAAATCCTAATAGTTACCCTAGTTTTTTTCATTCAGCCAGCTTTGAGCGCTTGGCCTTCAGAAGATCTTATTAGTCAATGCTACTGTAGGTGCATAAAATAAAAGTAAATTCATATTGGGTCAGACAAGATAGTGGAAATGTTGTATGTAATGAGAAATGCAACCAGATACCAATCCTGGCAAATTTTGAAGATCTCACGTAGCAGAATTTCTAAACAAACACCCCACCAAGCATAATTATTTCATTGACTTGTCATTATTTTTATTTCCTGAACTTTTATGTGTACGCCAGTCACAAACTTTGAACTTGTGTCATAAAGCTATATTTTAGGGGTGGTGGGAGAGAGTAATGTGAGAGAACAGGAAGGGTGACTCTCTTCCTACCCTTTTCTCCTTGCACATGGTGCCACCAAAAAATTTCTGGAACAAGTTTACAGAGACAAAACTACAGGAAAGGAACTAAAATGCCTGAAGGTCAGAAGCACATCAGAATTTCTGTGGCATCATTACACCAGTTTATGATTCACAGAGAAAAATACAGACTGATTTCTATTTCTAAGTGCTCTCTGTAGTAGCACTTTGCCCTTTTTTAAAGCTACAGTTTTATTTCCTCTCAGCCCTTCAGAATGTTTTCATGGCCTCCATTTCTGTATCATTGATGTGCTGTGGGTATTAGTGCCATTTATTGGCAATACCAACCTTTCACTTCTTCAGGAAAACTAACTGGGAATAGGAGCCCATGAATCTTGTTGTGGTCATAAAAACCAAAAAAAGTTAGAGTACTACTGAGCAATAAAGGAGATTGTGGTCACCTGGCATTTGTGGGTTTCTACTAACAGGTGCTTCTCTTCTGTGGCTGGAAAAAGAGGATATTGTGTACATTGCTACCTCTGACATGGTAAGTGTGGATTTAGGTTGGGAAAAGAAAAAAAGTTCATCCAAATGGCTTCCCCTTGCAGAATATTACACACCTTTACCACTCAGCCTATGAATGGCAACTTGTAGAAGATATTTACCTTGCCCCTGAATTTAGATGTCGCTCAGAATACGATGACAACTCCATCACTCTGTTATTGGGCTTGATGTGGAGTATTTCTACCTTTGTATTTCTAAAGGAATTGCATGTAGGCTGAGTTCATAGAGCTTGAGGTTGGAAAGGGCTGTCAGAACCTGTCACTTTGTCCCCTGCCCAGTTTATTTTCTACCAGATGTTACACAAACTCAAGGATTTATCCATAGCTTTTCAGCAGTGGGTCCTTGCCAGTTGCATTTTTTCTACCTGTGATATAGACCTCTGGCTCTGCTTCAGCACTGATGTGGTTCTCTGGTACTGTGACACCATCTTCCTTGTCTCCATTAAATTATATGTACTTTAAGAATTTTTGAGCCTAGAAGCCTGCTGTACCTCTAGAGTCCCAGAGACCTGTCAGAACAGGTGAGACATCCCTTGGTGCTACTCAGTGTTGTCCCCCCTCCTTGATACTTTGCTACTAGTGCTGCTTCCCCTCATCTGAATGGAAATTACAAGGCAGACATCCCAGCCTGGTGTTTTCTGTCTCTCTGCTTTGCATGCAGTAAACCAAAGCAGGCACCCAGGTCAGACAGCAATGAAATTCTTTCAGGAGTTGTTACTCATTAACAGAAGGAATTGGAGCAAGGGCCATAGCAACCTACCTGTCAGCTGAAGTGACAGAGAAGATGTCTTGGACATGAACATTGAGAGAAGTAGAGCCATCCTCCTCCAGAACCTCACTGCAGGCACAGGGACATAGAGGAAGTGAAAGATGTCATGCTGGGCTCCAATCAGTCTAATATGGAGAAGGTGATGTTCCCATTGCAGTAGGTCTTTATTTAACTTCACTGGGAAGTTCTCTAATTTATTTAATTTTGTTCGGAAGCAAAGTAATCAGAAGAGTCTTGCTAGAATTATCTCCAAATAGCTAGACTTAATGCTTCCACTTGCTAAATTTAGCTCCTAATCCTGGCAGTGTGGCAAATTCAAGCCTTGTAGCTGGATTTGGGGATTGTTTACACTTCCCCCCTCCCCCCCCTCCCCCCCCCCAATCCCCAGGCTTCAGAATAACCACCATAATTTTGGAATAAATATGTTAATCCTCAACTGAAAAAAAATGTGCTATATACACCAGGATGGGGGGTTTTTTGCATCCTAAAAAATAATCCACAGCTTCAGTCCAGACATACCTTGGCCATCACAGTCAAAGACTTGCTTACAGGCAGAACCTCAGCTGAACCCCATTTAAATGGGGCATATTGGGAATCCTGTTCTGCTCCCAGCCAGCACAGCAGATGACTAAATTCTGGCAAATGTTCCTGAGGCAAAAGATAGGCCCTAAACATGCATCAAATGCAGTATATTTCCATGTAGGGGTTAAAATTCTCTGTAGTCTTCAGGAAGGGCAGTCAGTGAGACTGGGATGGTGGAATGGAGGACTATGTAGGAACAGGCTGGCAAAGGGGCCTGTTTACTTCAGTTTGCGAAGCACAGTTTGTCAAGGCAATTGCTCATCCAAGCCCCTAAACTGAGTAAAGCTGTCAAGACTGTGATAACCATGTTTCTGAAAGCATGCCAGTGGCCAAAACTCTGTCCCTCCCTCCTTCTCCCTCTTCTCTCCCTCTCTGTGTACTCCCTCTGTATATATTCAGGTATGCACTGACATCAGTGCATCTTCACAAAGTCCTGTGCACCAGCAGATCCCCAGCAATGATCTGTATGCAAACTTCTAGAGAGGGCAAGGACAAAGTAATTCAGTTTATTTTAACCCACACGGTAAATCCCACTTGGATTTACCCTGGGCTAACAGTGTGGATTTGCTCATGAATCATAATTTCTCAAAACCAGAACTGTGAGTATGATCCCTCATCAATGTGAGAGGAGAACTGGAGGAACAGAGATGGAGCACTGTAGAAAAAGATCTCTGGGCCCACCTAGGCAGGACCTGGAGAATGGAGGCTCTATGCAGCGCTGTGTTTAAATAAACACAACTGTACTGTAAGGACTGGAGACTGATCACCCAGATCCCCTCTCTGACCTCTGATGCCAGAACACAAGGGCAGAAGTGTTTTTTACAGCACACTCTCAGTTGTTGGCACTTAGGGCTGAAGCACTTCTATTCATTCATGAATTTATCCAGTCAGAGTTTTTAGCCTGTAAACTTTCAGCATCCACAATGATGACAAGTTTCTCAGCTTAAGTGCACACTGACAAGCCTTTTTTTTCATTGTTCTTCCAAACCTGCTGGTCACATTGCTGCTCCTCAGCTGGGAAAGGCAAAGAGCAGTTTCTCCCTAGTTACCTTGTGCATGCCATTCCTTGTTTTGTAATCTCTAATTATATCCCACCTAAACCAAACCATCTCTGAACTGGAGCATCTTAGTCTGTGTAACCATTCCTTTCATGGGAACCCTCATGCATCTGGGTATCTGTGCCAGCTTTTTCCGGCCCTTCTCTCTCCTTTTAGAGATGAGCCGAGCCAAGCTGCACACAGTACTCAGCATGTATCTGCATATTGTTTGGTTCTCTTGAAGTCCTAATAATTTCTAGCTCATAGTTTGCTTATTTGACTCTGATAATTTTACCTTAACTTTTCTGGAGAGATAAGGTATTAGGGTAAGGGGCATTGCTATCACACATATGGGAGCCCTGGCACAGACTGGGGAGGCATGAAATTACTCTGTGATACTAGGGAAGCTAAACTGATTTTCAGTCAGAACATAGTTAGCAAAGAAGTCATCAGACAGGATAACAGACTGACCAGGGCTTGACTGGAATATGGGATCAAGCAGCAACGAGAAATTGGTAGGGAGTTGCAAACCTATCAGAAGAAAGGAAAGAATCCTTCAAAGCCAAGAACAAAGCCGTGTCTGTCGGGAGCACAGCAATGAACTAATTGAAGCGTCTCTCTTCGTTCTTCTCCTCTTTGGCCATGGGAACACCTGCTATCACTTAAAGGCAGCTCTCACTGTCACTTTCTCCTTTGGTTCATGTGCACTTGTTCATCCTTTGAGCTTTAATCTTTTGCTATTGATTTCCACCCTGTTAGCTGAAATATTGTCCTGCTCTTTGAGAAAGCAATTGTCCAGACCACACTGTTGCAAATAATATGTACTTTGGAAAACAATGATTGAATTCCTGTATTATCCGCTGAAGCAAAAAACCCCTACCTTGCCAAAAGGAAAATGCTCTGCAGAGATAAGATCATAGAAATTCATCAAACTGGCTTCAGGGGTTTTGTGTTTTTGTGGTTTTGTGTTTGGTGTTTTGTTTTGTTTTTTTTTCTTTTAATTTGCACCACGCTGAAGAGATGTTGAGATTAAAATGCATTGTCCTTAGATATGGGCGATAGCCAATGCAGTGAGTTCTGTCACTCAGAATTCAAACTGTAATTCACTGTCTGGAAAGCGCAGATCCACTGTGAGATAAATTTTAACTAGGGTGCAAATCAGCGAGCTACAGTTTTACGTGCATATTTAGTTTGTATCTATGTATATACAAATCTTCTGATAAACTGCCATAAATCTGCTACCATATGTTTCAATGATTCAAAGGAGAACTGTATGAACATAAGGGGCTTTATTCCTCCCTCAAAATGCCACATGAAAAATACAATGTATCTGTGCCTTACCTGGGTGATCTGCAGAACTTTTAAGGCTATAAATTTATTTTATTATTATTTCACTAAAACATGGCACATTTGATAGCAGAAGCTACTGTTAAATATGACTGTCGCAGATTAGATATCTAAATCCATAGCTAAAGGTACTTCGGTGAAGTTATGCAAAGCTTTTTGAATGTGTTCCATTTTCTTCAGGTATCTGCACTGTCAGATTAGTGTTCTCCAAATTTTCCTGTTGGAACATGCAGGGCTTCCTTGATCATATGTGCACCAACTGCTTTCCCTGGTCAGGGTACTCCAGTGTAAATAACTTTTGGTGTTTCTGTTAGTGACAATAGAAAATCACCTTGAATTAGCAGATCAAGCTCCAGGGAATAAGAGGAGACCCCCAAATTGCTTCCAAAAGGGGCATAGACAATACAGCATTATTAGCAGTAGAAGTGAAATAAGTGACTTCAGTCTCTTCCACAAGCCCATTTTTTGCCAGACAGAGGCAGCTTTTGCCTTTACACACTGCACTCTGAAGACACCATCACCAGGAAATCAGAGTCTGGGTGAGCATTTCATGATGGTCAGGGAGGAGGCAACCATTGCTCCATCCTACTCTTCTGATTTCATGTGAAGAATCAAGCAGAGAGGATGCCCAGCCCAGGCTCCAGTGGCATCTCTCTCTTGTGTTTCCTCCCTAGGATATTTTTCCTTGGTTGCAGGTCACCAGGCTCTTTGGCTATTCGATCTTGCTTGTCTTTATCACAAACTGTTCCTGTTTTGACAGGATTTCCCACTTCCTCATGGCATTTCCTGACTTTTCTTTTGTAATTATGTAGTAATGACTCTTAAAACTTTCTACAAGGGTATTACATCCATTACAACAGTAATTCCATTTTAATAGCAATTTCCATGTAACGGAGGTGGTGTTACAATAAAAATCATACCATTATAAAAACAGTAGAGCAGTAAAGCAGGTATTATAACAGAAATATTTTAATAAAGACACTAAATAAACCAAACAAAAGAAAACCAGGAATGAAACAGGGACAATAAGAGTTTTTTACTGCCACACTGATTTTGCTTTGTTTTAATGTATTGATGGAATATTTCATTGTAACAGCTCCATAATTTTATCATAAATGTAAGCCATAAAGCATGTTTCTTGCAAGCAGCGTAATTATTTAATTTCCTTTCCAGTAGTAGGAAAGGGCATGTGCAGCACATGGAAACAGCGGAATGAATTATGGACTGGATAGAAATCCTATCCTGCTATGCAAGAGGCTGTATTTCCTGCATTTCCTGTGCCAGAGGAGACGGAGCAGGAGCAGGGAAGAGCTGGTCCACAAGGACCTGGCTGGGAGAGCGTGTGCCATGCAGAAAAGCGGTGGCAGCTTTGTCCCCACAGTGCACAAAGTCCAGGTAAAAAAATCCCTTCTGAAGAGAATAAAATGATTGGCAAAAAGTCTACTCAGTTCCACACAGATGGAGCAATAAAATGTGTTAAAGAACTGCCACTTTACCTGTTTCTTTGGGAGAAAGGTGCTCTCCCCTTGGCACAGAAAATTGTGGAGAAAACTCTTCTTTTGAGATTTACATATGTAGTTTCTATCCAGAATGAATATGTGTTCAGTGCAAGACAGATTGAGACTGGAGTGGGAAGAGAAGACTTTTTAAATTGTTCTCAAAATCTTCCCTAAATGTTTATTTTAGAATTTTGTAAACCCAATTGAACAAGAGAGCAAAACTGGCAGATTTTCCACCTCAGTTTTGGGGCCCTGTCCCTGGGCATCACAGAAAACGTGGGGGTCTGGGAATTTGACCTCAAAGGAAGTTTTTCAGCTCCCTGGTAACCTCTATAATGCTGGGGTACCAAACTCCCACATCCCCAGCTGGACTCCTATTGCCCTTATCAACTTCTTTACCCTTTTCCACACAACCTCCGCAGATTCCATTACCTCACTGATAAGCTGGGGTGAATGAAGACTTTAGGACATGGAAAATCGTAAAAGTCTTGTGTTTACATATAGTGTTTGCAGCTCTTAGTAATGAGTTTTTCACTTATTTAATAAACAATGAAAATATAAGCAATTACCAATGAATTTAACTGTGGGGATGGCAGCCCTTGTGATAAGCTTTATTTTTAATGAACTTCATTCCACCTCAGTCCCTAAATATTTTTCTTCAGAATATTTTATAGGAAATGTTAGTCCTTTAAAAGCCTGGAAACCCTAAAAAGCCACTGAAATCTGTAATTGAAATGCAAATGGAAAGCCCCTGGCACATCAAATCAATTTTTCTCTTAATAAGAGACGGAAATGGAATGTGACACGGAAAAGTCCTGATGCCCTACATAAAGACAGAGCTTTCTAAATGGTCTGGTGCAAAACAGAAATTCCTGTTTGCTGTAGTCACACTTTCAAATCGCTCCATTATCGAGTGATAATGTGATACAATTAAGAGGCTGCTGTTTGGTTACAGAAGCCATTTTCTTCAAGGTGTAAATCTCCCTTAAGACCGTAAAACAACCGTTTCCAACCTAGTGTATGCAATGTCTGGCTTCACTGTATTTACAACGCCTCCAAACAAATTCACTGCAGGCTAAGTGTCAGCTCTGTGTCTCATTGCCCTGGTTTTGCCCCTGTATTGGGATACCTGGACCAGAGATAACCTCATTGTCCTGGACTCATTAGGAATGCCTGACTCGCAGGATCGTGTTTCAGTGTGATCCAAAGATCACAGAAGTTAATGGAAAGATTCACCTTGACTTCTGTTCATAATTAGGGTGGAGGAGAGCAGAGACGATTGACTTTTTAGGAACTGAATGATTCATGTAATCAATAAATAGATAGAGTCAGCACAGACAAATATGGTATTCTCCTGGAAAGTTTTAGAGGAAACTTAACTTTCTATCCAAGCCTTCTAAGGATAGAAAGTTTTGAACCAGGAGCAGGGGTTTTTTTGTATTTAATTTTCTTTTCAAGAACGATTCTATCCAGTTTTATTTGAACTAACCTGACTTAAACTGATCTACTATAATTTCATTCAGAGCACAAACGTGAAGTTAGGCAGTGATATAGATTTTCTGATGCTTCCAATCAGATCATAGATGATTCACTTCTAAAAAAAATAAGAAAATTATCATTTAACAAACAAAGAAATATTTTTTTTGATTGCAAAAGTGCTTTCTGCTGTATTGATGTAAGAACCAGGAGGTTGTGAGGGTGAGAGTCCTGGCAATTAGGATTATATGTGGTCAGAGCAGGGTCAGTGAAACCATCATGATATTTGAAACCTGCCATGGGGTCAGCCCAGAAAAGCCTTCCCAATTTCTGTCCCCTGCCCCTAATTCTGCTTAGGTCAGATGTGGTGCTCATCCCCCATGTGTCCCAATGGCCCCTCTGCCTCAGGTACAAAGCATCTTTTCTCAGCTCTCAATCAAACCTCACCTTGAGTGGCAGGTAGGAGGCTGTTCTGTGATGCACTTCATGCATGTTTATGTCTGGAAAAGAATAAAAGCCCTGTACAGGGCCATTTAAGATGCTGAGAGCTGGCTGGTGTGTGTGACCTTGATGTACAAAATGCCATCTTCACTTTTCCATTTTCCTCCCTTAGTAGAGAATAATTACATTAGTGAGAGATTTCAATCCAAGAGTAACCTGCTCTGCTGACATGAACAGGAATATTCTGATGATTGATTTCAGTGGCTTTTAGATCACACTTGGGAGTGCTAATCCTGCACGATGCTGAGTACCATCCACTGTGGTTAACTCGGGTTACACTTCCCATGAGGGCTCTGGGAAGCTCCACAGCTTCTAGTACATCAGTCTCAGAAAGGGTTGCAAGGTGTTGCAGAGGAAAGTGTGACAGCAATACTGGGAGACACACAGCTGGAAAACACACTGGCAGAGGTTGTCAGATTTCTGTACATACTGCTGGAGTGTGCTCCTTTGACCCTCCCTAGGACAAAGGATAAAGGCTTTTAAACTGACAGATGGCAGGTCTAGATTAGATATTAGGAAGAAATTCTTTACTCACAGAGTGGTGAGACACTGGCACAGGTTGCCCAGAAAAGCTGTGGACACCCCATACCTGGAAGTGTTTCTAGGTCAGGCTGGATGGGGCTTTGAACAATTTGGTGTAGTGGAAGGTGTCCCTGTCCATGGAGGGTGGGGGAGGAGGGGTTGGAACTGGGTGATCCTCAAGGTGCCTTCCATCCCAAGCCATTTTGTTATCAGCACAAGACGAAATCCTGGCTGTTATCCTGAATCCAGCAAGATGAAGCAAAGCTAAGTCGGCTGCTTTTATCTATATGTGATCATGCCTTTCCTCACTGCACAGACATGTTTTAACACTGTCATTTGCTTCATTCCTCCAAACAGCACAGAAAGAGACTTTATTTATTGGTCTTGCATCATATTGGCTTGTTAATTGTAAGGGTTAGCATTTAGCTCTATATTATGTTAATTTGTATAAATTGTGTAAAGATATGATGCGGGAGAAAAGGAGAAAGGAAGGAATGAAAATGCCATTGTTTCAATCCTGCTGTATTTCTAATATGAGCAGTATTTTACCTGGTAAATAACTATCTATTATGATCTGTGCTGCATAAGTTTGTTCCCTCTTAGTATCCATTCAACAAATTAAATACCTTGCTGTGGGTTAAATGCAATGTCAGATCATGCTGTCTCTCAAAAGAAATATATAAATGGGTGGTTATTTCACTGGAAAAAAATGATGCATGTTCCCAGGCCATTAGGGAAATACCAGCAAAAGTTATATGGTATAAAAAATATAAGAGCTGGGTTTGCGAGCCAGTCTTCAATCACTGTAGCCTTGAACAGCAGGTTAAAGTCAGAGAGGGCAGTAAATCCAGCCATGGCTCTTTAACCAGTAGAGCCAGAAGCATGGATCTTGTGCCAAGAAATAATTTAAAGGTGAGAAAATTAATTTCCAAAGCTTAATCAAAGATAAATAAGAAATAAACCAACTACATGTAAAAGTTCAAGTTCTCATAGTTGACAGCTATGGAAGTGGCTCTGAACAGGCTGTGGGATCTGTGGGTGTGAGAGGACCCAGGCACTGTGCTGAGGATGCCATGGCCATCATTCAGCACAGCCTCCTGCCATGGCTCTCACTTCACACATCTGCACAATCCTGGGTAGACAGTACATAGGAGAGAGAATTTTAGGAAGGGTAAATAACTCCCATTCTGAAAGCAGCATTTAGCTGAAGTGCATGTGAATAAGCAACATAAAGGCTACTCCCTCTGTAAATAAAACCTCTATATTGAGTAAAAGAAGATCACAGGGAAAAAGAAGAGAAAAGCAAAATTTGTCCCATTAGAATAGCTGACCCACATGTATTCCACAGTCCTTTGCTGGTGGTAAAGCTTCAATTTATCTCTTTCTCTATGTTTTTTCAGGAAAGATTTGCACCTTTCTGTCCTGTACAGCACAACACTGTCAAGTTTCATTTAAAAAAGACCATTAATCTTGGCTGATCTTCACCATCAGAAAAAAATTTCACCCTTGGTCCCAACTCACATCTCACTTGCTCCTGCAAGGTGATGTACATCTTGGGGATCAATATAGTAGGGGAATAAAAGCGTATTTTCCCATAAAGTGCAAACCTAAAAATAAACACAGAAGAAAAGTAGCTTTGTTATCAATATTATATCTACCCGATAGACATCTCTGAAGACCATCCTGTCCAGATGTCCTGATCAGAACACAGTCAGTGACAGTAGGTTATTCAGGGCCATCTACAGTCAGGTTTTCAAAACCTCCAAGGATGGAGGCTCTGCAAATTCTCTGTTCCAAAGTTTGACCACCCTCCTAGGAGTGCAATCCTGAAAATTACTTCCTGAATCACTACGTCTGGTTCCTGTATCATATAAGATCCTCCATCACATGGTGCAAACCCAGTTTGGCTTTGTACAGCTCTATTTTTGTTACCAATCTGTTCCTCTCCTTCTGATGGCAAGAAATTCTCTTGCTATTTCCAAGTCAAACATATTCTTAGCCCAGTTGCTGCTGTGCCAGCACTGCTGCTGGTTTAGGTAGCATCATCTTGCTCTCTGACATTAAATTCCATTATGCTGCGGAGAGCTGCCATGTCCCTCCTCCCTGCCCTTATGTCTGGCATCCCTTGCTGCCTTCCAGTCCTGGAGACTGCTGGCCTTAGAGTAGTTTTGAGTGGGTAAGTGTTGGTTTTTACATCTCTACATCCTGGCACACAGCCTTGTACCTTGATCACAGCAACACAAAATTGCCTCATCAAGATCACTGTGTGTGGTTTAAACTTTACTCTCTCCTCACTCCTGCCTCCAGGTGAGGATCATAGTTTTTGCAAGCCTTGACCACAAAGGCCTAAAGTTTTTTTATGTAATTAAATCAAAATTTTTGCAAGTCTACTTAGGTTCAAGGGTTGGTTAGGGGTTTTTTCATGATTCTTTTTTAATGAAATATTTTCTTTTTTGCCTTCAGCAGCTTCAGCTACAGCTCTGCTGGAACTACTTTGCAGTAAGTCTGAATACAGGTGCTAAGTATGAATGAAGGCCTCTAAGTAAAAAAGGAAAAAAAAGTATTTATTTAACTAAATCTCATCAAAAGAAGCAAGTTCAGTTCTAGCTTCATAAGCATATGCAAAGAAAATGTCTTTCTCTGGCAATGCCTGGAAAATCCTGCAAACCTGCAGCTGGAAGCAGTTCACAATGAGCCCAGACACAAAGCTGGGCTGCAATAGCTGCCAGACACCAGCAAGGGGAGATGAGGCTGCTCCAAAGCATTTTCCTACTGCTTTCCAACAAAAATTCAGCATTTGCTTGCATTCCTCTCCAAAAAGAAACCCTGTGGTTTGCACAAAGACTCCCTCTTGCACAGGCATTTGACAGCAGCTTAATTGCAGCTAATAAGTGATGAGAGTTTAAGCTTTGTTTCCTGTGTTTCTGGGATCCCAGTTCTCTCTCTAAGTGGAAAGAAAGCTTGTCAGACCTCATGTTCAGAGGGTGACACTAGGACAGTGTCTTCCCACACATCCCCATCACCTCATGCATCTACAGAGGAGAGCTGCTGCTCCCTCCTGCCTGCTGGAAGCACTCGTAGTGCACACAGGGGGTCCTGTATCCCAAATTCTTCTCTCCAGATGATACAGTCTTGGAAAATGTGCACAGCCACACATAGCAGTGGGCACCCACAGGGACAGAGCAGACAGAGACCCACCTCCTTGCTCCACAACTCCACAGCCTGGTCAGGAATGCAGAGGAGGTTCAGCAGGTCTGCAATCCCTTCCCTCACTAGTGCAGAGCCCAGTCTCTCATACGCCTGAGTATATGAATGAGGTAAGCACAACAAGGCAAAGTAATATCCAACAAAACCTTTGTAACACATTGTGGGCTTCTCTGGGTCAAGCAACACCGAAGATGTGACTGAGTTGTGAGTCAACCTCCATCTGCTGCACACTGCTGAGCAAACCAGGTGTAAAAAGATATCACGTGCTAGTGATGCATCTTCTTGTCATTTCTGACTGACACTATCGCACATAGGCCAAAACTTCTTAGTGATTCAGCCTAGTCACAATCCAAACTGCTCTACATCATCCAACTCTGATACCATGGAACAAGCATAAACAAACCAGCTATACACAGGATTGTGACCACTCCATAGAATTTATTCTGTAATAGTTGAGTAAGTCCTTCAGTATTTTCACCCTCACTGATCACTTACAAATTCATGCAGGCACAGAGAGGTCTGAATGTCTCAAGGGAGCCACACAGGAGGCTGGAAGAAGCACAAGTTCTTAAACACAGAGCCTTGACCTTTATGTGCTAATCAAAGGATACAACTTTGGACCAATTCTTTATACCAGAATTGCATTGCAAAAATATTGAATTCTGAGGCAGCTTCCACAATCTTTGTTATTTGATCAGCACTGATTGTGTGCATTATTGCAAGACAAAAAAAAAGCAATCAGTCAATGCTATATCTTTGTTCCCTTCCTCACAAATGTATCACTTCATCTCCCTCGCATTGCTTTCATGGCTCTCATAACAACAGTATGTGAGCAGCTCATAATCCTTAACATACATATCTTACAACAGTCCAGCGAGGTGTGACATTATAATTATTGCCATTAGAAGACTAAGCACCAAGCAACAAAGCTTCACATTCACCAAAAACTGTTTAAAGCCTTATCTCTGATAACTGTTTCCCAGGCACAACAAATAAAACACCATTGCTGAGGTGACATCAGTGGGACTTACTTTCTCAAGCAGAAGTTATCATCTGAATACAGAATCACAGAATCCCACAGAATCAATCAATTGGTAGGCCTAGAAAGGAGCACAGTGAGTTTTCTGGTCCAACCTCCCTGCTCAAGCAGGGTCATCCTAGAGCACATGGCGCAGAATTGCATCCAGACAGGTCTTGAATATCTGTGGTTAGGGAGACTCCACAAATTCTCTGGACAATCTCTTCTGGTGTATGGCCAACCACACAGTAAAGAAGTTCTTCTTCATGTTCAGGTGGAACTTCTCGTGCATCAGTTTCTGTCTATTGCCTCTTTTCCTATTGCTTGACATCACCAAGAAGAGCCTGGCTCCATCCTCTTGGCACCCTCCCTTCAGATACTTTTATACAATGATGAGATCCTCTCTCAGTCGTCTCTTCTTGAATACACTTGTGGTTGTAGATGGACATGACTTCTACAGGCCTCATCATGAGGTCTCTGTGGGAGTCAATACTCAGCCCAGTGTCAGGCTCCAGGTCAATGCCTTGCTCACCAAACCATTCCCTGCAAGCAGCGTTAGCAAAATGCTCCATGTGGAGGTGAGTGGATATGAAACTTGCTATACTTTTGCTGACACACAGGGCTGGTGCAGCATCAATATTGCCAGTGATTTTAGTTAAAGACTGATGCTCTCAATGTCCAATTTTCATTCACACTTGTGTGAAATTTTGGGGGAACTGAGGAAGTTTCAGAATTGTCAGCATTTGTCACCATTATTTTAGAAATTCTTTTCCCATTCTTCCCAGAGTCATAGAGCTGCTCTTGTGATGTTCCCACCTCGCTGCCCTTCTCAGGCCATTTGGTTTCAAATGGGAAGCAATTGTCCAGACTGAGCATCAGGGGAAGGTGGCACAGAGGACAGGGAGCGGGTTCAGCAGTCCAGACCTGAAACAGGAGTCTGGCTCCTTATTCCTATAAATGAAAGGCAGCAGAATGCCCATCTAATGGGACACCAGAGCTCCCTTACCCCCAGGTAAGCAGTGCTGTCATGGTTTGCATACAGTGGCATGGCAGAGTAGCCTGGTGTTTGTCTCAATTATTTGTATGGCATCCATTGCAACAGTAACTGAGAAGCCTCATGATCTTTCATGCATTTGTTCATATAGCAGACATGTAAAGAAGTTTTATTATGCCCCTTTTCATTGGAAGAAGAACCAAGAATAAAAAACATTAAAGGTATGGCCCTAGCAATTGATTGATTTAATAAACAAGCAAGTTTGAATTTTCTAAATCAGACACTGATAACTATAATTTCAGGGGTGGGGTGTTTTATTTACTGAAAACCTACCCAGTACTCTAGGTGGAAAATACATTAAGATTTATGCTTGGATGTAATGCCAGTAATGCGAGAAGCATGGAAATACCTTAGTTGGATAGATGTTGGAAGAGTCTCCTTTCCATCAGGCATGTGATTAGTACAGCCTGTACTGCTACAGCCACCCAAAACAGATTAAACCTATTTACACAACCATAATCCACCTCTGGCTGAATGGAAATATTACCTTGCCCAGGATAGAAGCAAAATTTCCAATAAATTGGAGAATCGTTCTCAAGATTTCCAAAATACCTGGGTACCTCCTGCACCTCAGCAGAACCAGACAAACTCCTATCCACTTCCAGCCAGAGAGAAGAAGTCCAAAAGTTCTGCACCAGTTGTTTTGAATTCTCCTTGCTGAGTGAAGGTAGATTCTTAGTGTTTAAATATTTACTAGATGTCTCATCCAGATCCCTCATCTGGCCTGAACATTTCCCTTGAAGCTAACCTTGAACATCACAAAAATACTTAGGTCTCCTTGATTGAGCTATTGTTTAAGGTGATAAAATGCAAAGAAAAGATGCAATTAATGGGCTGATTGGTTACATATATATTCCTTCCTGAAGTATTACGGTGACATTTCTTCTCTTAATGCCTGAGTGATTTTGTTGAAGTAGTTGAGTGTTGTCTTATGCATTAATTTGAGTTTTGAGGTGGGAATAGATATATTAAAAAAGGAAAATTATTTTCCATTTGGCCCAAAAACCTTTCTGTGGCAATGTTACCGTCTCTCTGAGGACCCTACAACATGCTGAGAAAAAAACATTTTGTGAGACTCTCTAGTTAAAATATAGTCAGAACCCCACTGAGTTTTTAAAAGTTGTATGAGGAACAAAACAAATGATAAATAGGTACATCAAAGTTTTAAATGAATTTTCCAGGACTACAGTTAATCGATTCTGCACATGTAAGATACAAGCAGCTCACCAAGTTGGTACACATATAGAATCCAACCCTAATTAGCAGTGTGTGTGAATTTTGTATTACAAAAAAAAATGTGTTGTTAATTTAATAAATCTTCATTAATGTGGCAGGTAGCAGCAACCACCACAAGAACCATTACAAATTGACCCTTCTCAAATCCTCATAATCCTGCACTGGAGAGATACACCTAATTTGGCTCATTAAAAGTAAACATTGATTGGCAGGACTACTGGGATCCTTAAAAGGGCTGTGTGGTTGAAAAGAATCACTGTATTCCTGATCTCTGGAGCAGCATCTGGTTTTTTGTTGCTTCTGGTCCACAAAACCAGCAGGAACACTGCTGGCAGCAAGTAGCAAATAAGGCAGCAAGGAAGGGTGTGGGATTACATTTGCAGGTAAAAGGCCTTAAATACAAAACATTACCACAGTCAGGTCATGCTAACCTCCACATGACTGGTGGGGGATGTATACCACAAATAAATGTGGAGATTAGGGAATTAAGGACATCCGAACTGTGATTTACTCTTGTTAAGACTTTGGGGTTGTTTATCCAACATTTTATGTTTTGTAAGTCATTAGCAACTGCAAAATGAGTGTACGAAAACATGGGTAAATCAATAGTGTATTACATAGGCATCAGTAATTACATAGCAGTGGGGAATTGGGCCTTGGGACTTTTCAATTATTTTCTGTTGTAAATGATGTACAGACACCATTGGGGAAATCATGTTTTGGTCAAATACCACATATTTGCTCAGTGTGAGTCAGTGTTATGGAGGTAATCAAATAATATGAATCTTTCTGTGCTTAAAAAAAAATCTATCAATCTCTAAACCTGCCTTTCTGAGTCCAAGCCAAAAAAAATGTTATTGGCTTATTAAATAGCTTGAATATCATTTGGCTAGAAAACTCAGGTCATTGTGAATTCTCAGACATTGCCTTGGACATCTAATTCAGTGAAGGCTTTTCAGTGCATAGTTTACCTGCTTTTAAAGTCAGTATCTAACATTATCTTCTATAGAACATGTAAATTTAAGTCATCTTTCTGTATTCTAGAACTACACAGACGTATGTGCACTTCAATGACATCTAAAAGCCCTCCTGCACACCAGGGGAGTTCTGGTAGCAGTCCACAATATGTGTTCCTAACTTGTAAAGAAAGGACAGTAGTGTACCCTAGTGTAGATCTCTCAGAGCAGCATCAGTTAGGACAGCAACATTTTACATGGGTAGATAGTGATAGGACAAGGAGAAACAGTTTTAAACTAAAGAAGGAGAGATTTAGAACAGATGTTAGGAAGGGATTCTTTACTGTGAGGGAGGTGAGACACTGGAACAGGTTGCCTGGAGAAGCTGTGGAAGTCTCACCCCTGTAATGAGATGGTCTTTAAGGACCCTTCCAACCCAAACCATTCTGTGATTCTATGATAAGATGAATTACCTCACAGTTGCCACGATCAGTCAGAGTACACATGAGCTCCAGTTTACTCTGGATCTGCTGATGTGCAATCACTTGCTCAAGTGTCAAGAGTGTCACAGCTTGTCTGAACCCTTTACATCATACATTGTCCTTAGTTTCCTGCACTAAAAATCTCTCCAGTCATTAGGAGACACAGGAGGTCGTGCCAGTTTGTCCCACCACTGCTTACCCTGGTGGCACACAGACACAAGAAGTCCAGATGCAGAGAATTCCCATGCAGGGCTGCAGCAGCTCTGCCTCACCCGGGACATCAGGAAAACGCTTCTGAGCAGGCTGAGGTGGAAGCCTGGGGGGCACTTCATATTGCTT
The DNA here is from genome assembly GCA_035221455.1 of Xenops minutus. Taxonomy (NCBI): domain Eukaryota; kingdom Metazoa; phylum Chordata; class Aves; order Passeriformes; family Furnariidae; genus Xenops; species Xenops minutus. Next base: position 54,712,401 of record JAWWEE010000158.1, read on the forward strand.
TGGAGCTTGACTGCAGTAAAGAAGTGGGAATGTCACAAAGGATTAGTGTGTCAATGGTTAAAATGATTGTGGCATGAAGGGACTGAGGGCTGCCAAAACCAAAATAACAAGAAAGTGTCTCTGAAGGCACTTCTGATGAATCACTTTGACAGATGTGCAGCTCCCCATTAACTGTAAGTAAAGGGGAGAGCGGGCTTCTCTGCAACAACCTCCCTGGCCTGGGACCAGGAGAAGATTGGGGATGGATCATGCTGAAATTGTATTCAAAAACAGCTGACTCGGTCAGAACAGAGACATTTCTGCCACTGCACCATAGTAAGCAAAAGGGATGGTGTTGAACATAAGAACAACACATCTTTTGCAGCTTTAGATCTTAGCAAGACACAGGTGTGATGGCTATCAGTAACTGAAGGGTCTTCAACATGAGATTCGAGACTATCCCACTGTTGGAGCATCTGCACTCTCACTGGAATATATCTAGACAGTCACAGACTGCAAGTTTGGACGCTTTTGCCAGGAGCTCGCAGACCCACCATAGGCACCTGCCATAGGCCAGCATTCCTTGAGTCCCTTAGCTGATGAAGGAGACAAAAGGATTATTTCAGAAGATGCCCTCAATTCAATTCACCCTCTGGATTCAACCCTTTCCTTCCATGTTTGCATGAAGCACACCACAAGAAGAAATTTCCACCTTGAGCATGCAGAAATGCTCATCCATGCCTGTTTTCTCCAGTTCACTGCCTTCAAAAGGATCCTGCTTCTATCCAACGTCATCTTTGACCCAGACTTACCTCTTTGTACTGCTTAGTCTAAGAGCTGTGGCACTGCAAGCTGTATTTGATGGGGGCAGCTCTGCTGCACATCTGATGTGTGCCATACATCCTTCTGTTTTCCATACCTTTGCCTTCCTGGCAGGTGGGCTCTGGACCATTCACCAAGAATGAGATACCTCTGAATGGCAGCTTGGGTAACTTCTACAGCTCAGACAGGCACTTTGCAGGAATCAGAAAAGGAAACAGTGCATAAATTAAAAAAAAAAAAAAAAAAGAAACTAAAAAGAAAAAATATTGAAACACAAAAAGATAAATGCAGCTTGTTATTACTGTCATTTGTGTTTCTGCCTGATTTCTTTGGAGCTGTTTTTCCTGATCAAAATAGAGTGAAACCACATTGCTATATGTGCAGCATGGCCTGTGCAGTGCTCAGACTACCTGCTGCTTCGCATTTATTAATGGAGAAATCCTTGGGCAAATTGCCACTCAAGCCACAGTGTTGATGAATTCAGGAGTTGCCGGTACTCCAGCAGCATGCAAAGAAGCTGAACGAGACTGATTACAGTGTGCAGCTCTATCTGCAGAAGGTTGATTATATGCTTTGCTTCCTAATTAAATATCTAAGCATCCATTTACTGCGGAAAGTGAAATTGAGGAATCATCATTTACAGCAGCCTTGTGTGGAATAAGAGAGGCAATGTGAAAATTCCTGGATCAGAAAGGCATTGTATTGGCCAAGACCTCTCCAAAAAGCTGGTTGGAAAGCAAATGAAGTTTTGCATAATGAATGTATCCTAAACCTTATCACTCACAAGGGTGAGATGAAATCACATGTGGAAGAAGCACTAAAATCAGCTTCTGTCTCAGCTTCTGGTATGGGCTGGGACAGAGCAATGATCATGAGCTAGAGTCGCCACAGCATCATGTCTGCTGGCACCATCACAGGGACTGCTCAGAAAGCAGCAGAGGGACTTTCTGAAATGATGCCTCAGTGGATCAAAAATCTCCATTCTGGTAATTATTACTGAAGGATTGCGTGCAAGAGGCTCACCATTGACAGGAGGAGAGGCAAGGGGGAGGGAAAGAAAATGTCTTTAGTAATGTCTTTTCTCTTGTTCTCCCACTACCTTGTCACTCTCTGATGCTGAATCAGACATTTACAAAGATACACAAACATAGAAATTACCATATGGGCTCAGCAGGGTATCTGGGAATGATTTCCCCCATCACAGCTACACATTAGGTCTTATCCTGATCTTTAGCTTTTAACAGTATTATTTCTGAAGGGCATAATTAAAAATTAAAGTAAAATGGCACTGCCATGAGAATAAATTACTATGTATTAGCCATCAATAACTTTACACATGATGATTAGAAGACAATAAAGTCTGGAAAAGTTTCCTGAAGGATACTGAGGACTGAGAGAGGATACTGAGGACTTCACACTACACTGTGTGAAGTCTGTTGCATTTAGAAATTAAATTGTATGGTATGATTACCTGTAACAAGGAACTGGATTTAAAGCCTATTGCATCTTTGCTTCTCAGTCAGAATTTAGCTGGTATCCAAATTCACTCCTTCATTGCTGATTTTAAGGATTGTCATTTTGAGACAATACAATCTCCATTAAGGGTGTTAATATTCTGTCTGGTCAAATGGTGCTGGGGAAAAAAGGTCACTAAAAGGTTTGAAGACTAGAGCCAAAACCAGCTTTCATTTCATTGTCATTTCACTTGAGTGGACCACTGTCTTGTTGTTGTTGTTACTATTCAGCTCAGCCTGGTGTAGTTGACGGAAACAAGGTGAGTGAAGGGTTAATGAAAAGAAGGACTGAGCAGGAACAACATCACTGATGGTGATCCCAAGTGTGATTATTCTGCTTTATGATCATACTCAAGTACTTACTCATGTTCATGCTTGGCCAAGTTGGGCTAAATCAGCACCTTTCCTTGTATTTAACAGAGATATTAGCATTTGTAACTGAGGCCAGGTGAAGATCTATCAAACTGTTTCTCAAAGATCCACCTCTAATATCAAACATACAATCTATCCTCTATTTTCTATATACCTCTTTGGTAAAAAGCAAAGGGCCCCACATAAACACAGCCCATCATTGCAGTGTCTGTGGTACAGCAGATGGTATTTGTAAAATTAAGGGAATGATATAAGCACCAAATTATTAGGAAAAGGTACAATCAATATGTGGGAAATGCATTTAGGTCCAAGTTTAGGGGTGAAAAGAATTTGTTGCACATCAGAGGTGAAAAGAAATGATAAAGATAAGCAAATTGCACAGTACTGAACTGTTAAATCTTATTACCCTACCAGGAGCCCAAAGTAAGGAATATACTTGACTATATGTGTTTTTCTTTAAAAGAATAGTGTACAGTTCTAAGGAAACCATAGTCACTTAAAGTTATCAAGTTTATGTAAATAAGAAAGCAGATGTAATGGTGACTTAAGAGAAAGTTTCTCTAAGAATAAAGTAGAGCCACAGAACCACAAATGGTTCAGTAATTCCCAAGGAGCTGGTTGGGGCTGATTGTGCTATTTAAGCGATGTTTCTCATAGATTACTAATGCGAGCAACAGTCTGCCTGCTGCATTTTAAATTTCCAGCCCATATGATTCCCCCTCTGAGTGGATGTATTTATTCAAAAATAGCTGGCTCTTCAGTGAGTCTCTGTCTGCAGTGAGTGGAACTCACTAAACAGTATTTTTCTTTAGTCAACTCTCCCCAAACTTGCTTTGTATGAGTGGCTGTGAGCTTCATTCAGGTGTACCAACAGCGGGTCACTATTTAGATGAGATTTTAGGAAGGAATTTTACTCAGAGGATGGTGACACAATGGAACAGGTTTCCCAGAGAAACTGTGGATGCCCAGTGACTGGAAGTGTTCAAGGGCAGGTTGGATGGGGCTTGGAGCAACCTGGAAGGTTACTGAAAGGTGTCACTGCCCATGGCGGTGGGGTTGGAACTAGATGGTCTTCAAGGCCCCTTCCAACCCAAATCTTCCTATGATTCAATGACTGTGATGACTGAAAATGCGTCAAAAATCAGTTGCTAAATGTTGCTGTTGGTTGCCAAAACACTGCCAAGAGCAGAAGTACTACACAGAGGCACTAGAAAAAGCAGGAGGGATGACACTCCAGTGTGTTTACTGAATGCTGTAAAATGCTGTTATCTGAGTTAATTTCCTGCACTACAAGTCTCATTGACTTCATGGGCAAAAAAAAAAAAAAAAAAAAAGGACAAAAAAAAAAAAAGGGCCAAAAAAAAAAAAAAAAAAAAAAACACCAAAAAAAAAACACAAAAAAAAAAACAAACAAAAAAAAAAAAACAAAACAAAAAAAAAAAAAAGACCAAAAAAAAGAAGAGGCATTCAGCAAATGAACACTCCTGGTGAAGGCACAGATGTGTTACAGAGGTGACCCAATGGCTCCCCACACACACCACCAGAGCTGGACATATTAAAGTATATTTAATATTAATCATACCAGACATTTAGAATGTGTAGTGTTGCAGGTAGCAGTGGTGTCAGTGAAGCAAAGACATGGGACAGTGGATCTGATTATGGTCTTCCTCTCTCCGAGGGCAATTAGCAGCATGCTGAGCCCATGGATCAGCAGTGCCAGCAAGACACCACCTCTCCATTGCATGACTCACCAGGTAAGGTGGCAAGATAAAGGCAAGAAGGAGGATCCATCCCTCTTTTAATAACAAGCATTATGACTACTCTGAGGACTGGAAGGTGTCAAAGCTGTTGCAGTAGTGATAGGACATTTCCAGCTGATATTTGCAATGCTGTGACACAGTATGCCAACCTGAAAATTTTGTCACACAACACACACACCCTCAGCTATGGGATCACACCAGGAGAAAAAGTCTGGATGAAGAGCCTCACAGCCTGCATTGAAAAAACCCCAAGGGATATTACAGGGCTGATGAGACTAAGGATTAATTCCTATTTTTATTCTCTCTCACTTCCATCCTGCAGCTGAACAAGAGTTGAATGCTTTGAAAGATGAAAACTTCAGTATAAAGTGAATTTCTGAGCTATTATCTCTGGTTCCTGGAGCAAAAGTGCCCCTTGGGATGTTTGACAGGGTATAATGTCTGACTTGATAATGGAAACAAAAGAAGTCCTCTCCATGGTAGATTTAGTCTCTTGAATTTACTAATAATGCACTCTCCTCCAATAAATCAAAATTCCACTTTACCCACTCAGATGTTGGCTCTGTGCACTGCTGACATGGAAATGCAAACCTTTCATAAAAGAAAATGTAAGTTATATTCTGAAAAACAAAGAGACATTTCAGAACAGGGGAAAGAACCTTGGTTTACATTTAATATTAATTCCCTGAAACGCAGTAACAGAGAGAGAAATGTAAATAGGTGTTGGTGCAGGACACATGCAGCTCCCCTGCGTATTTCTGCACTGAGGCTTCAATACAGGCATCAGTTTTCCCTTTGGTAATCCCTTCTTGCCTTTCTCCTTGCAGCCCAACAAACTCACCATAGAGAACTTACATTCAGGGCAAGGTCATCTCAAAGAGATCTCCTCCTCGCCTGCCTCCCCACAATATGTATAAAAATGTCATTCTGGCCTTGAAGAAATTTTCTCTGCCTTAGCATAGGGTAGGTGTGATCCAGCTGTCTGGGTGAAGACATGTACATCAGAGCCAGTCCTCCCTGCTGTGGAGAGAGGAACAGGCACCTGCAGGATGGGGCTCACTTGACACTTATGTCAACATTTAAATTAGGGCTGATGAATTGCCTCTGTTTGTCTCCCTTGACTGTTGTGGGAGCCTGGGGTGATGTTCTGAGCTGGGGGGTATCAGCAGGACAGCAGATATCAGAGCGGCTGAATCCTGACTCTGCAGGTAGGAAGAGAAAGTATTTCCTGAGGAAAGGGAAATCCTACACAGGGTGAAAGTGCTCATGCTTTTATTCCACCCAGATGAGGATGGAATTGCCAATAGCTGACATAAAAAGGAGTTGAACCTCCTGCTGTACCTTTGACTGAATTTTCTTCTTGCAGGTTTTCTGTTTAGATTGGTGAACATGGAAAGGATCAGGAGAGAAAGGAAGGGGATGCTGCATTTACAGAATGGTAGTTCATGTGTGATGAGCCTGGTGGGACATAAACAGAAGACCTGGTCTCTGCCTATTTTCCAGACAGAGCACTTGAACTCCACAGCCTGCAGTTCCCAAGGCAGCTGAATCTGTTGTGCACCTAGCAATGAAACCACAGACACTGGCTCCTGCACTAACCCTTTCCCACTCAGATTGGAACCCAGTCCATGTATCTTCTCAGCTACATAAAACTCAGATATCTGATCTAAGGTAGCTCCCTGGAGAAAGCTGTTAGCTCCCTCCCATCCCTGAAGGAGGCTATAGCATCATCTGGTTTAGAGCTCTTAGAACAGGGTAAGGATGGGGCTCTGTGACTGCCTACACCTTTCCTGACTGCTTATTCCAGTTACTAAGGAGGATAAATTCCTCTAAATGAAACTCAGCAAAATACTGAGAGCACTTTGAATGCACCTAGCTGTACAAAGCAGACTGAGGGCAAATTTAGCCCATCCTCCCACAAGATGGCAATCCTTGCTTGAAGGGAAACCCTCTGTTCCTTCCTCTCATCCCACACCTTGCAGGGAGTCTGGGAGGTGACAGGGTCTTCTCAGCTCTCAGTGAGGGATGTCTGGAGCAGGAAGCACAGTAAACAGAATATATTGAAGGAAATGAGGCTGTGTTAATTTATCCTGGGGTCTCAGCTCTCCCTAAATCAGCAGTCTGTACAGCCAGCCACAGCCTGCCTGCATGTTGCTATATATCAAACCTGAATAAAATATTGACAGGAGAGCTGAATTTCATGCACTAATTCAAGAAACAGCGTGAGTGAAGAGACGTCAAATTAAAGTGTCTCCTCTCCTTGAGCTCCACATTTCACCCAGGTCTCCCATTCCAACAGCAAACTGGTGCACAGTCAGCTCCCATAACACAAGGCAGGGAGTGTAGGAGCTGGAGTGATGTGTGGACCCAGGCTGCAAGCCAGGCATAGGCAAAATGCAAAACCCTCTGCCCACTCCATGCACTTGCTTTGAATGGGCAAGGAGCTGTTTTGCGTGACAGATAAGAGCTGCAAAGCAGGCGGGTCAGCACTGTGGCGAGGGTCAGTGCTATTTTGATGTCTGGAGATGCTCTAATTATAGTGTTGGGAGAGCTGGAAAGTGCCAGATTTGATACAGGAATAATGTGACACAGGAGTTGCAGAGTAAAGACACTTATTTGTTCTTAATTTCTTAAGTCAGGGACAAAGCCTCTGAGGAAGGAAAAGCAACTTTAATCTTATAATTCGGTCTCAGGAATTCTGAACATATATATATAATTAGACACAAAAAAAAAAAATCAAGGCACCCTTGTGTTTATTGCACTGGCTCCAACTCCTGTGCTTTTGGCACTGTGTGTTTTCAGCTGAGCTCCAGCCAATTGACTGGGCGGTTAAATATCCTTCACGAGGACAAACAGCTGAGGAAGCCCTGCAGCTCACTCACGCACAGTGCCTTTGGTGGGTGTTCAGGCAAGTACCTGGCTTTATATATATTGTGCTATTCCTCTCTGCTGTCTTCTCCGTCCTCTGCTCTGCCTCAAACTTTCACAGGGTTGTTCTTCTGGATTTATAGTAGCATTTCCCACAAGTTTTGTGCTTTGGTTATTCTTAGGGTGTTCTCCCTGGATAGTTGTGAGCTGCACAGCCTGCAGAAGCCTTTGCTTGAAGCACCTCAGAGTAGTCACCTGTCCCTGGTAGCAGGGGAATTTTAGGAGATGGGATGACCAGTAAGTTGATGTCAGCACTCAGATCTGCCGTTCCCTTTCTGAGAGGCTTTGGATGAGTCACTTTGCAACCTGGTGCCCCTCTTTCCCATTCTGACAGATGGGAAAAACAGTACAGAACCAGTTGGGTGAAACATTCTTGGACACGTGGACAAACACAGCAATTGGAAATGGGAAATGGATTCCTTACTATCACTCATGATCCACCTGCTGGGATTGCTGCCCATTTCTTGTCTGCACCATCTTTCCCCATGCCTTGCCGTTCCAGGGTCTCCTGATTCCAGAGATCCTCATGCCTCCATGACACACCTCCACCTCTCCTGTGCTTCAGCAACCTCTCCTCCAATTATCATTTTTTCACAAGCTCACTGGAGCATATTACCTTCATTTTCTTTCTCCTTTCCTCCAGAGATTCCTCCCCTGAAACACTGGCTGCTCTTTTCAGCTTAGGCAGCCTGGCACACTCCCCATCCCCTCTCCCATGCCTACCATAGCAGCCAGGGCACTTCCTGCTCCCCCATGGGCAGCTCAGCAGTGATTTACTCCAGCTATTCCTGCTTAGGAGAGAGGCACTTTATTTCTCATTTTTTTCTGTGGCTGTGAGAACATTCACACCATGCACAGTGATGATTTTTTAATTTATTTCTTTTTAATTTGAGAAGTAGGAAAGAGCCAGGAACCAGTATCTGGTGTAATGCCAGAGCACTGGAGAAGCACTGAGGACAAGTTTTGATCTGTTTACTCTGATACTATTCCTCGGGCAAGGATCAATCACCTCAAATCAGAGACATTGTAAACAATAAACTGTAAATACAGCTAAAATCAAATACACCGATACCCTTTAATTTTATCCAGGACTGGATTTAGTCAAATCCAGTAACAGCAGTAAACATTGGCCCAGAGAGGAATTCAGTCCCTTTGCTTTACCATACTGACAAATGGTTTATGGAAACTGCAAAACTGCTAATGCAAGCACAAGTGCAAGGGAGGGTGCAATCTCACAGCAATCACCTCTCCATGGTCACCATGGTTATTTGTGCTTTGTTCCACTCTATTTACAAATTATTAAACATATTGACCACAGCTTCGTGTTTTGAAATCAAGAAGGCAAAGAATCCATTTTTATTACTTTACTAACTTTTTTTATTTAACCTGGTAATAAAACTACTCAACTGTGTGGTGAAATCTCAATTAAAATTTGCCTTAACTCCAGGAGCCACACAGGCAAATGTTGCAGTAGTTATCAAAGTTGGTTTCCTGGTAAAAGCTGTGCTCAGTTATCAGATTCTTTTATGCAGTACATAGATCTCCGCTTTCCAGCCAGCATCGTTTCAGGAGGTATTTTGAAAGCTTTCAGGCTCTCCCAATGATTGCTTCACTTTTCTTTCACAGCAATTACAGTCTCTTCATTTAATTTCAATGGAAACTTTACCGTTTTAGACCTTGCCCATGTAGCTGAATGCTCATCTCTGGATCTTATTTCCAGTCCTCAGGAGGACCGGTTTTGATGACCTAGTCTGATTACAGCATCTTTGACAGCTTTAAAGGAATTTGCTCTGGGGAAGGAGACAGCTGCTGCTCTGATGAAGGATTTTTCTGAGCAGGCCTCCCAAGCTAGACATGTCAGTGTGAGATGCTGCCTACATTTTTCATTGTGACCAAAAGGTATGTCTAAAAAAGGTTGTGTGTTCTTAACTGCATAGGCCAGTGTGCAGAAAGCCTTTATCATTAAACTGCTTAACCTGTTTCTGTCAAAATGCTGCAGTTTCTTGGCTTCTTTTCCCTTATGTTGTATATTCAGCTTCTCTGAAAACTGTGGGCCAAATCTTTGTTCTGTTGTAAAGTGGCATTGCTCCTTCAATTTATCGAGACTTCAGGTCAGGACCAGTCTCTTTACCAGTATCTGCAGCTCTTGTACAGCTCTGGTCTTAAACAAGACTTATGAATATGAGCACATTATTTATGAACTACAGTAACCTTTATTAGGAGCTGCAATAAAATCTCATAGTAGACTTTTTAGAATTGAATCAGTATAAAAGCAATATGATAACCTGTTCCCCTAGAGCCCTTTTTTTGATGAATGTTTAAAATAAGATAAACAACATTTCAGTTCCCAAAAAACCCTCTTTACCTCCAGAAAGGAAGTCTGATTTAACATCGTGTGAATCAGGAAAGCTCTGTTTTCCCTTCCTAGTGACATTCCCAAACCTGGGAATTTAACTCCATTTTGCTCAGATAAAGCACCTAGAGTGAATGGATCATTATTCAGACAGCAGTGTTTTGCAATAGAAGATTTTGACAAATATATGAATTTGCAAAGTTCTATATATTCATCCTGGAGAAGCTACTTTATGTTTTGGGAACCAAATAAAGCAACAATTTCAGATAGAAGGGCCCAAACTACTGCTGCATGTCCTATTGGGCAGAGCCAAGATTTGGGAGAACTCATCCTCAAGACATCTTCAGCTTTGGTTTTGTAAAATGGATAAGCAGATGGCTTGGAGGTTTGAGGGATGTCTGGTAAACTGGAGCACTGGCTTCTCCTCTCCAGTGCCAGCCCATTTGCCATGCAAAACCCCCAGCTTTGATTAGCCTGGGGCTTCTTGGTCTGCCTCTGTAACACTGATGCTGGCTCACACTCCCAAAAGAGATGACAGAGTAGTGGCTCCAGGAGCCACCTTCCTGTGGGTTTAAGAACTCCTCTCCCCTTCTAGTGTCAATGTGGTTTTTGTATGTGCTTTAGCCTAGGGACGTTTTGTATCCAAGAAAAAAATGTGGTTTTTAAGAAAGTGTCTTTCATGATATACCCATCTACCTGTAACAGGAGAGGCACCCAACACCTGGATCACTCATCACAGTCTGGTAGCAGACTGCAAACAGGTCTGCAGCATTTGCTGCCACCATGACAAATGACAGGCAAAGCCATCCAGTAAAGCTTGAGGCTGGAGGAGCAGGTGAGGAGTAGGCTGGGCTTAGAAATGGGAATCAGGTGTTGTTGTGCAGAGGTGGCTGAATGCGAGAAAAATCCATGTATAGAGAAGCAAGTGTGAAGTAGACAGATACTTTCTTCACCCATGTGCTGCAAGCAGAGTACATTACTCAGTAGATTATTCAGAGTATATTATTCAGAAGTGTCAGTGCATTAGAAGTGCCAAAAACCCTTGAAATTCATCACTTCTAATAAGCTAGTGATAGCAGTCCAGGCAGTGAGAATTTGACAGTGAAATTACTTGTCCTTTTGGCAGAAGCCAGTAGAGCCATAGCTCAAGACAACAGAGTGCCAACCCTGCATTCAAATTTTGCCCGTCACAGTAACATTACTTTAAACAGACAAAAATAGAAATTATTGCTTTGGTCATAAGAAACTTGATATCCACATTTTGGGATCAAAAATACTTTGTTCTGGTGTTTTTGCTTGCTATTGCTTTACTTATCCAAATAGGAATGCCATTATACCTGGACTAACAAATTTCCATTCACTGCAATATTCTCTCAGGGCTGTAAGGAGAAAGGTAGTTTGGTCAAAGTGCAGAGATAAGTTTTGCTCATTTAGTGGAGATCTATCATTCCCATGGATGTGAGTGGCAGAGGTGAAATCCTGCCTGGGTTTCACATGCAGAACTCTTAATTGAAGTCAGTGGCATTGGATTGTGGAGTGGGTAAGAACCAGGTGTCCTTTTACCTTCTTTTAGAAATGCTGCACAAAATAAAAAAATACATGTAAGGAAAATATGACAGTCAAACAGAAGGCAACTTATCTGTAAAGAAGTCTTATATCATCCCTTCCTAATAACCTTTTGATTTGGACTGTCAAATATACCATCAAAGACATTGACACTATTTCTCAGCTCTGGCGCTATTCACACAGCAAGTGACAAAGGGTGCCAAAAGCAGGAGTCTCAGTAAAAGGTATTTCAGGTCTACAGCCTCAGAGGTGTCACAGAGACAGGAGAGAACTTCTGGAGAACAGGAGTGGTGACATCACCTATTCATCGTCTTCACTTTAGAGCTGGAAAGAGCCTTTTGGCCCAGTATGCTCCAAAAAGAATCTAATATTTTCCCAGCTTTCCAATAAACAGGGAGAAATGTTAACACCTTAAAACAAGGTAGGAAATATAAGAACATTCCAATCTCAATATTTCTCCCAGAAATGCTTGCTAGAGAGGGTATAATGCATGAAAGAGAGAATGCAAGACACATAACCAGCTTTCTGTATCCAAAAGTTTTGCTTCTGTCAGAGAACAGCCACGTAGTCAGAATCACATAATAGACCAAGAGCTCAGCTTCAATGCTTCTTCCTTCAGATGTTATTAATTCAGCATCTCCACAGCTGTCCCATGAAGCTTTATTCCTTGTCTTTGTATTTGTCTGGCTTTAAAAGAAAAGGCAATGTAATTTCCATTGTTTCATTGAGGAGACTGATTGAAAGCTCATGCATTTGAGATGATGAAAAATATGCTGATGAAAATGCTCCACATTGGAAAGAAATGCATTTGCTGAAGCCGAGATGATTCTGACCAACTTACTAATTTAAGCTGAGAGGTTTCCTGGTCCCGGACCAAATTTTCAATAAGAATGAAGGAGAGAATGGGAGAGAAAGAGACAGAGCTGAGCTGTAACAAGGCAGCTAATAACAAGCTGTATCCTAGGGGCATTGCATTTGCAGGATCTGATTCAAAAATGCCTGGGATTAGAGCTGGACCCTGGTTTCCCACTCTACTTCAAAAGCATATCCTGCTCTCTGCTACCCCACTGTAGGACAGAAATTGTCTTAGTGTGAGCAGGAACCTCCAATTCTTCTGCAGAAATGCCAAAGGATACTCTGCTTTGGGATGAAAGCACAAGTTAAATCTTCAGCTTGCCTGTGCAAAACATAACTGGCTTTCAACCTGACTTATCGGTATATGTCCACAAGTGTTCTTTGATGTTTTGCCTGAATTTCCTCTTGCTTATTTTCCTTGTCTCAGCTTCAATTGAGATGCAATTGAGTATAGGTTCCAGAAGCACTCAGTCAGTTTTGGAAATTGTACCAATTACTCTTTGTTAAACCAACTTGTTTTACTTTGAAATCACCAGTCTCCAGGGCTTGGAGAGGTGGAGGAGAGAGAATTACGTACTAATTACAAAAACAAATATAATCATTAAAAGACTTAACATTAATGTAAAGCAGCTGACAGTGACAGAGGGATTTGCCACTTGTGTTTTATAATCATTATCATCCAATATCACCATGAAAACTCTTCCCAATTCATGCATTTTTTCACTCATTTGGGCTTTTCTTACACTTCAGTCTGCTCTTTTCTCCATTTTTCTGGTCTTCTTTCATGTTATTAATCTAATCTAATCCCCTTCCAAGGTGACACTGGAAATGGAGCTCAAGAGCATTCACATCAGTGCCTTCAAATCATCTTCTGTAGTAATGCCCGTCTCTAGGTGCTTTGGGATTCCCTTGGCTTCTTCCCTTCCCCTTGCTGTCAGTCCCTCTTGCTGCCCTTCTCAGGGCCAGTTTGGCATAAATGGCTACCAGGTTTCTAAAATCCTTTAAGGACAGACAGTCAATTGGAGTCTTTTGATATCTGGGATTTAGATAAAACCCCTAATCCCCTTTTGAGGCTATATCCTGCAGTCATCCTAGCTGGATTTCTCCTCAGGTCAAAGCTCACCTGGGAAAATGGGCAGAAAACCCCAATCAACACAACAGTGAGCTCAAAGCGATTACTACTAAAATGGAACTCCTGAAGATAGTTCCACTTTTTCTGTTTCTAAGGAGTTTTCTTTACATGCCTTGTCTCTTTTATGCTAGCTCAGATGTCCTCCTGCTGGCAGTGGGTTCCTCTTTGTTAATCTCATGGCTGACAGCAGCTCTGCCATCAGCAGCAGCCCAAATGCTTTAAGTTCCATTTCCACTCCTCTTTGTTCCTAAAATGTAGACTGTGACAAAACCTAACTCAGAATGACCTCACTCACTCCAGCCCTGACCATGTCCCACATCCCACATAACAGGACTGACTGATTTGGATTCAGTGAGCCAAGAGCAGATATTAGCATTTGGTTACTTGGTAACTCTTATTTGATCAATACATACTTTACATTTAAGATCCCAGCGACAGGGTGATCAGAACAAATTAGAAAACCTCAGGTGTAACAAACCTAATGGCTATGGGACCTTTCTAAAATAAAAATGCATGTTGAATCACAAATAATAGTTTGGCTGCAATCTCAGGAGTCTAATTATGAAATGGATGTGGAATCATTCTGTAATTATTTACAAAGTTCATTTCAGCAGCCAAAAATTCTCTCCATGTTTACTATATATCATCACAAATCCTCCGTGGTTATTTGTAACATCTACTCGGAAAGACACACGAATAAGAGAGGCAATTTTAAGAAATGGAGACAGATCTATGCTTTTTATAGGTCAATGGATCCATGCCAGGGATGAATGGAGACCAGGTTCCTCAACAGAGCTAAATCATTTCCAGTCAGTCCAAATAGAGCAGAAATTGCTGGGCCCTGTCATGTGGATGTTCTCACCATATTGCAAAACCCTACTCAGTGCTTGTGTTTTTGCCTTAGAAAAGAGCCCAATTCAAACACAGTACTGTGCACACTATGCATTTGAAAGGGGTGACACAGCTCCAGAAAGACAATTATTGCTCTGAAGGACTTCTTACATTGTTCCCCTGTACATGGCACTAGTGAAGGCCACACCTTGAGTCCTGTATTCAGTTTTGGGCCCTTCACTACAAGAAAGACATTCAGGTGCTGGAGTGTGTCCAGAGAAGAGGAATAGAGCTGGGGAAGGCTCTTAAGAGAAGCAGCTGGAGAAGCCACTCAAGTTTAGACTGTAGAAAATGAGGCTCACTCTCTACAACTACCTGAAAAGGCGTTGTAGCCAGATGGGTCTTTTGTCCCAAGTAACAAGCAATAGAAGAAGAGGAAATGGCCTCAGGTTGCACCAGGGGAGTTTTAGATTGAATATTAGGAAAAATTTCTTCACAGAAAGAGTTGTCAACTGTTGAAACAGGCTGCACAGGGAACTGGTGAGTCACCACCCCCGAAGTTATTTAAAAGACATGTAGATGGGACACTTGGAGACATGGTTTAGTGGTGGGCTTGGCAGTGCTCAGCTAATGGTTAAACTCACTGACCTTAAAGGTCTTTTCCAACTTATTCTATGATTCTAGATCCACATATAAAACCATGACTCTGCCTTCAGAAATTAAGTCTGTTGTGATGGATCAGATGCTGCATATGATAATACCATCACTGTCTAATTTTTGCAAAGATTAGCAATCTAATCCCAGACCTGGCGAAAAACACACCTGGATACACAGATCTGTGGGAATCACAGGAATTAATAGATATACAGATAGGAAAATTGATTGCTTTCAGCCTGGTTGACTACACATGCTGAGCGTTATCAGAGCATCTTCCCATTCAGTGCTCTGTCTCCATTATGCTTTCTTGTTGGTTGTTTTTTTTCCCGCCTGAACTTTACCAAGACACCCCATTTTGGAGTGACACCAGATTAATCACAACCTTTCAGGATGTGGAATGGAAACATGCAGTCCAAAGAGCTGATTTTAACTCGAGGCTGGGATTTAGACAGTGCTTTCTTTACTGGAAAGTTGAGGAGCAGAAATGGTGTCATATGACACCTTATGGGTGTCCCACAACTTTCAGCAGTAAATCTGTTTCTCCAGAGGCAGAAAAAGGAAGGAGGCAACAGCAAATTATATTCTGTGGGTCAATTTGCCTTTTTATTTCCCAATGTGCTCCCTGACTAGGGGAAAACCACTCTTGGCAAATACAAAACTTAGCTTGCTTCCAAAAGGTGCATCTCTAAATTATTAATCAAGAGTACATAGAACCGTGAAAGGTGGAATATTGAACAAAGGCTCAATTGACACTCTGGAAGTTGAGGAAGATATGGAAGACTCCTCTCTAATTTATTTATTCCTTTTCTGTTCTGTTATCTTGATATGCTGCTTCCAGTTACCACCGCACCCTGCACTGTATGGTATTACGTGATTTTGTTTTCAGATTGTTGGAGATAAAGTTACTTCATTATTAATATATATGCACTGTGCATATCCATAAATATTGAATATATACGTGTGTGTAAACCTACTGCAAGTGTTAATAGTTAAGATAAACGAAGTCCATTATTGCAATGAGCGACTATTTCTATGACCCTATTTGCAATAAAACCAGATTCAATGATATGAGAAAATTGCTAGGTTCCAGAATAATTGAACGGGGCCAGACGAATCCTCACAAAGGCATCATTTACAAAGTACTTTGCTTGTCTAAAATATTTATTCCTGCAGAAGGAAATGGAAAAAGAGTTCATATGGTTACGTGGCTATCCTATGAGTGTAAAATTGTTTTATCATGTTATGTTTATTTCCTAGACATCTTCCACTGGGGTATTGTACAAAAAATACTGGCTATGCAGTTAATTCCTTTGTGTGGATTGTTCATATTTATTCTCTGGGAAGTCAATCATGTTTTGTTCAGGCTTGTCTTGTTTTTCTGCTGAGCAAACACTTAAGCAACCCTTTTCTTGTAAAAACTTATTTGCATATACAATATGCACCATTCAACATTGGTGCTACACAGAGAATTGAAATGTCTTTTCTTTCCCTCCTGCATTTCATGGGAAGTAGTGGAGTTCTTTCTGAAAATGTGGGTGTTGCTCTTTAAGACTGCAGTATATTGTTCATGTTTAAGGACTGCATCAGTAGTTATAGATAATTTTAGTTTGTCTTGTATTGAAAGCCTGGATAGGTTTTTACTATTAAATGTTCACAGCAAAATGCTTCCAAGCAATCTACAGACAAAGAATTACTCCCAGCAATTATCCGCTGAATAAATCTGAATAATGAATACATTCACAAAACTCAGTATCTATTTGTGAACAATTAGCTGAAAGAAATAGAGGTGACACTCACAAGCTAAATAATTCATTTATGAATTATTTGTCCAGGTTTGCTTCTGACATATGTTGCATGAAATAACATCAAAGCTTAGAAAAAAAATTACTTTAAAAAGAAGAGCAATGTTACAGGAAATTCTTCCAACTTCCAATACAGAAATCATCGCACTATCACAATGTATCTATTACCAGTGATTTCAGAGGCTAGTGAAGTTATTCTCCTGGAATCTTTTTCTTCATGCACTAGGCTGTGTTTTATTCCTAACATATAACCAATTTTAGGTTGTTAGACTGCAATCAAAAGTACTTAGTAGGAATGGAGCTGTCCCTGTTATGAGATTTGAACTCCTGATGTCTTCATCCACTGGAACTTGAGTGCCCAGGTAACTACTAATTATTCAAGCATTTACAACCATTACTATCAATATAATTAATACATCATGGGATAAAAGTGAGAATGGCACTATGAAATGACATTTCTTGGCATTTAAATAGCAATCTTTCATGAAAACATTTATAAGCTGCCTCATTTTTCAATCAAATGAACAGAAAATTTGTTTACATTTAAATGGAATCTAGAACTGAAAAGAAACAGTTTCTGGCATCAAAAATGACAAATGTTGTCTCCATATGTTTATTTCTTGAAAACAACTAATCCCATCAACTTTTCTGCATGTTTGTTGTTGTTGTTTGTTTCTTTGTTTGTTTTTAGAGGTTTTTTCAAGAAATTACCAAAAAGTTTTTGACCCATTGCTTAGAAAACTGTGAGACCTTTCTTTTAACAAAACCAGACTCAGTGAAAAAGACAGGAACAAGATTTTTCATTCAGGTCTAAAAGTTCACAAGCTCACTGCCTCTCTCTGCAGGAATAAGAGGCTGCAGAGAACAAGACCTTATGTGCCTTGCTGGATGACACTAGTGAAAATAAATGAGACAGTGCTCATGGAGAAAATCAAAACTAGATGAAGACTAGAGTTTGGCTTCCCTCTTCACACCTCCATCAGTTTTGTTGGTCAAAGCAGCCAGGTAAATTCCATCTTACATTAGTTAGTAGCAAGTGATTATCACAATAGGAAGAAGGAGGAAGTAGAAATGCCAGGCACCATGTTTGATAGGATTTGTCACCTTTCTGTCTAGCACCTATTATGGACAAAATTTTTAAGAATACCTTTTCCCTGCCAAAAGGCAGCTTAGATATTCCAAAATAACTTCTGTGAAACATTTTCAGGACACACCAGAGAAAGGATTTTGAAAGCATTTCACAAGCCCTGCAGCTGTGAGCTGGTCTCAGCATGAGGAAAAGCCCTCCATCACCCCAATGCACAGGAAAGAGAAGGTAAGGTAACTCTCTCCTGGTGGCTCTTCAATATGGTGCATTCAGTGAAGAGCCCTAAACCAGCAAAATCTCTTCTTCTTCACATTGATTCTGATGTCACTACTGAGAAGGGCAGGGCTTGGGATAGCAGGCTTGTGCAGAGGCTGAGCTGCCGGAGGGCAGCAATGCTTGAAGGGTCTGCTGACCCCACAGCAGCCTCCTTTGCTGTGCTGGCCCAGTTTTTTCCAGGGAAGGATCCCAACCCATACACCAAATCCCTGAAAGAAGGTTAAAACAGTGTAACCCACAGAGCTTTTTTGCCCTCTGGTTTCTACTGTCAATGTGAGCATCTTGCAACCCTCTCTCCACTGGGTGGTTGCAGAACAAGGGAAGGTCTAAGCATGCCATGGGAGAATCCATCCAACCATCTGGAAAAAAACCCCAAAAAAACTATAGTACTTTAGACATGTCACAGCAAATAAATAGCTCCATGAAAAGAACAACAAAAAAAGCATAAGCTTCTGCTTGCAGGGACAGTAAACCACCATATTTCATCAGTCATAGCAGGTATTTCTAACTAAAAATTGTATATTTGATGATGACCCACCTTCAATATTTGACAAGGGGCTGTTAGAACCTTTTGAACAGTAAATCACCTCTTTTCCTACCAATAATTTTATTATAATATCTGTGGAAATGTCAAATGTTAAAATCCCACTTTATTACTATAATAATGGATTTAATTTGTAAAACATATAAAATGAGGCCATAACTGTGGAGGGAGATATATGTGATCCCACTATATCTACATTGTAGCAAGCGTGGATAGAGCCCTTGTAAATCTTCGTTCACGAAGCCTAGCCATGATATCTACATAATTTCCTGATGGTTTTACCCATGTATTTTGAAGGATTAAAAGAAATCCCACTTGCAGGATTTTTGGGATTGGGATTGGATTCTGGAAAGGAGATCAACATGATCACAGAAATGTAGCATTTATGACAAAAAAAACCCAGCCCAAATTTCACATTTACGAAAGAAAAAACTAAAAAACCCTGTAGGCGTTTATCTGTGATTTGCTCCATTCAGGGTCTTTCCTGTTGCCAGGAAAGCCCTGCTTCCCAGCTGCACAATCAGTATTATTAATATGTGCTATTTTTGGCTACTGAGTACATTTCATGTGGCGTCATCCTTCCCACACCAACACTGGTATGAAGGGCGGAAACTCTTCTTTCCACTCCTCTGTCATTTGTTGCCGTTCCCATGTGCTCGGTGGCGCTGCCTGCTCCGTCCCCACTGCAGAGGGATCTCCAGACGACTTTCCCTGGTCCTTCTCACTTCCTTGAGCAAGTGGGTTTCCCTCCAAAGCTTCATGTGGGAGGTTTCATGTTGGCATCCAGAGTACATGTCCCAGATATGTCCAGTCCCACATCCTGATCCTAGTGCAGAGGAGCTGCCGGTAAGTTATCTTTTGTTGGGCTATAGGGTCCTCGTATCCAGTTCCTGAAGCTTTCTACAAATGGGTTGTTTTAAAGGTTATATAATTTTCCACCTATCACTTTGGTAGGTTTCCAGCTCTTGTCACAATATGCTAATGCCAAGTTTCTGTCTGAGGGGCGAATGCATTATTTCTTCTGACACCGTGTAGCTTTGATTTCCGTAAGTTATTAAAGCATAGTAAATATCATTAAACTACTTCTTTTTTAAGGTCTTCCTTGGCTAGGTGCTATCCAACCAGCTAGTTGTTTAATGTGTTTCTCTTCTGATGTGATGTCACTGTTAAGTGTTTGGAAAAGCTCATATGGACTAAAGCTGCACTTGGAGTTATAAATCTCTTCAAAGATAAGGTTCAGTTTCCTTGGTTGTGCCACAGGAAGAGCCCTCACAGCTAAAGCTATAACCACCTCTAACCTGAGCTGGGCTGTGTCTTCCTAAACCTGTTTCATTTTACACAGAATAATCAAATATTCATTATGTGAATATGTGTGTGTGTGTGTGTGTGGCTGTAGCAGAGTGATTAGGGTACTCACCTGGTAGATGAAAGACCCTGTTCCCTGTGACCGCTCCAATGAATATTTAAGTGTTACATATTAAGTATTCATTGGAGCAAGGATAGGAGCAGACTTCTGCCACCCCCAAGGGAGCACCCAAACACCAGGCAGTAAAGTCATTCTTTCCTTCTTTAGCTCAGTGAATATTTAATTATTCAAGGCCAAACAAGATGGCTTTAGTGACAGAGACTGAGATTTCCTGCTCCCATATGCTCACCATAGCTCTGGTGGTGAGGGCGTGTATGTAATAGATGTGGGTTTGTATCTCTTTGGACTTGGAAAGAAGTTGAATCCAGGTTTCCCAGACCCTGAATGGAGTTTCCAGCTTCTGAGCTGCTGAATGAAAAACACAGAACTCCAACACACACTGTTCACCATCATGAGTCAGAGGTGCTATGACACTAAGATCAGAGAAAGCATCCTTATCAGTGATAAGGATGGTTTTATAAATCTCTCAGGAGAAGCTATCAAAGCTGAAGACATTCCTCACTCCATGGCAGTTCCGTCTGGCTATGTTATGTGCATTTCAGAGGTTACCCAGAGTGTGACGCATAAGAAAACATATTTATCTTGTTTACTCTGGGGTCTGACACCCTTAGACTGTGGTGAATGGGACTTAATCCTGATTCTGTAGCCCAAGGAGTGGGTGTGTGAAAAGGTGAGTGTGGGGAAAGCACCCAGTGAGTAAAGGCAAGGGAAGGGTGTTTAAGTTTAAAAAAGGACATAAGTAGAGAGAGAATTGAGGAGTAGAAAGATTAAAGAAAGAAGAAAAACATGGAGTAAGGAGCATGCAATCACTGAGTAGGGAAATTACACAAAAGGGCAAAAAAAGGAGCAGGGACAGTGAGAAGAAAGGCACAAACAAATCATCTCAGAAAGAATATCCTTTACCCAACAGAGGAAGAGAGGGAAGAGGGAGAAAGGGCTAGAGAAAATGACTTCAATCTTAAAATATGGAGACTCTCTACCACACACTTAAGTCTTTGAAAAGTAGAAAATTTGCTGTCTGTTCTCCACTTCCAAAGAATGGTGGGTGTCTCTGAACCAAGATGCTTTGAATTCACTTTGGGGAGTTGACTGTGGGAGCATTCCTTTGCAGAAGAGTGACTTACTACTGTTATTATAACTCTGTTTCTTGTAATTTCAAAGAATTCACAGCATTTTGATTCTGTTGTCAAAGACCGTGGCTTTCAAACAAAAACCAGAGCAACAACATAACTGTGATATCGAAGTGCAATTAATTTACCTTCTTGTACCCATCGGGATGGTAGCCAAACCCAGGTCTGCTGTATAGCCCCAGTTGTTCAAATGGCAGCACTGCATTCCAAATGGAACTGCTTAGACTTCAAAGGTTCTCCAAATTATGTGGTTCATGTATTTTGTATCATCTACCCCAAGGCTGTTGAGCAGCAACCTTCAGCAACCGTTCACTACAATTTAGAGAAATCCTCTCTGAATAGTTTGCTGTCCATTATTTTGACTAACCTTTTTCCTGAGAATACAGCTTTAGAGTATCAAATATCTATGACATGAAGGAATATCCCTATTGTCTTGCCATAAATATTACAGTGGTCTGACTATAAATGTTAAAGCAGATGTATTATATACCATGTTCTTGAAGGGACACAGTAACACAGCCACAAAAACTCAAAACTTCACCTAGACACATTAACCCTGTTTGAATGGTCATGTGTTTTGTTCAACTCTTTAGACAGATGACAGTAGCTATCCTGCTTCGATACTGAGGAAAAGGCCGCCAGTGGACCAAGCTGTGGGGGAAAAGCGGAAAGTTGAGAGAAGGGTTCGATTTCGTGAGCCAGAAGTCATTGAACATGGTATGCTCAAGCTATTAAGCCTTTTGGCATGACCTTTCTAGCTTTTAACATCCACCCTGCCTGACCACATCAGTTTCCTCCTCTGATAAAGTTATTTGTGATTTTTAGCTCCTCATGGAGCAGAGGATGGACAATTTTTGCTCTGTGCTCTGCAGAATTGCATCTGGTCCACTTGCCTGCCTGCCCTGGGAGGAGACAGGCCCCTGCATCACCCTCAGCTGTTCTCACAGTGACCTCCTGAGTCAGCCCCCAGAGGGATGACTGTAGACCATGGGTTTGGCTGAGCCCCAGGGCTACCCCAGAACCATGTATCCACTCATAGAGAGCATCTCAGACAAAATTTAAACATGTTTATGTCCCTCTGGGTAACCAGAATGTAATGGTGAGGAGGGAGCCAGCCGCTTCATGGTTCTGAGCAGCATGCACGCCACAGAATACAACAGCAGCCTGGATGTAATAATTTCTGCCAATGAAGGCACCCAAGGAATGACACAACTAACAAAACCCCTGGTCTTTTCATTCATGGGCCAGGATAGCAGTTTGCAGATAGATCAACTGGGAGTGACTTTAAGCAGAGGTCTGGCATACTGATCCAATTTGCACTTCTTCACCTGCTATGTGCAATACCAAATAAGAACTATTGTTACATTCTGACTTTCCCAAACTGATCCAACTAAGAAAATTGTATCTATTAGTAGAGAACTAAAATTTTATAGGTTTGATACATCAGTAAGTAAAAACACAGGTGACAGAATGGTAGCATTTCTATGTCAGTTACCTGTTTGGACTGATACAGCTTCTGAAAAAAAGGCTCAGCATCTGCTGAGGTGTCTGTAAACAGAACTCTCATTTGTTTGGCAACACGTTTGGAATGCCTCCTGATGCACGAGGGGAAAGCTATTTCTTGATAAGGCTGTTGCCATGGCCTGGGCTTTCCCATCAAAGCTGAACCCCTGGAAACACTCAGTGTATCAGCCCTACTTGTCCAAAGCTCATTTGACTGCTCAAGAGCAGGATTCGGATAGGAGTTAATAAGTCCTTCAGTTCTCTGCCAGAGTCGCTGCTCTGTATCAGTGCTGGCAATCCTGCAGTCAGTGCAGCCCAGGGGGACCAGGTTGGTATCCCACAGACTCTTCAGCACGGTCACGTTGGAACTGCAGGGAGCTGCAAGGATGGAGCATACTGTCTCTTTTCCATGAAGACATGAGAAACATTCCAATCTAAAATTAGCATTCTGTGTTGCAAACAGTCTGTGATTTAGATTATTTACTGTTTGTCCACACATTATTATTAACATTAAGTCTGGTAAAATGAAAGTTTCTGGCACCATGGAAATTTTTCCATTTTATGGACTTTTCATCCTGGATTGTGTCTGGGCCCTGACTGCCAAGCAGAGGCATTTCCAGGATATTGCTGGATGAAAGTTAATCTGACAGTGGGCCTTGCTTTCTTAACTTTCATTCTTCTCTCAGCCTTACTTTCTAAAAATTATGTGGAATAGGGAGGGTTTTTTGCAGCAGCTGATTACTGACCTACCTGAAACAGCAGCAAACTCTGAACTCTTCCATACCATAATTTTCTTTGCCTTCCTGGAGTGCACCTGCATCTGCATGTTTGCATGGAGTGGATAGAGCCTCATCCAGAGCCAAAAGTGTTGTAAGAGGTGGCCCAGCATCTAAAAGGCAACAGGCAATTTCAGAGACACTGCTTGGTGCTTGCTTTCTTGCTCACCTGCTGCCAAGAGACCTTTCCAGGCGTGTAAGAACATTTTCATTCTGTTTTCTAGCTATTTCCTGCTGTGACTACGTAGTGGGTAAGTTGAATTTTCACATTGTAACTGTGAACCATCTACAGCATTAACCTGAGTTTGCTTTTGTGGCTGCTGGGATGCACTGTGCAAACACACGCTCTGTATACATAGCATTTCGTGCTGTCAGTGGTTGTTGCCTTTTCTTCTCAGCATAAGCAGCACAAGGTGCTGATGAGGTCTGGTGCAATTTTAAACAAGACGTCTAGTAAGACAAATAGTGGAAACAAAAATGAAATCCCTGAAGCTATTTTTAATTTAAATATAATTAATATATTTTATGGCAATAGAATAGGTACAGGTTTTTCACTAAGATATGCAAGGAAAGCACCCCAAGCGAAACAATAGTTCTCCCTGCTGAGTTTTGTGTGTGGGGAAGAGACAATTCATTTATATGCTGGCAGCAGGGTAGAAATAATAAAAATAATCTGTTTTTTTTTTTTTTTTTTTTTTTCATTCGAGGCCAGACAGCCTCAAGAAAATGTGTGTATCTGGATGTTCTTATGATGGTGATAATTTCTAGAGCCCCTGACCAACACCCAGCCCCTGATGTACACAATGCAGTGAGAGGAGAGGGGTAGATATATACATGTATGTATGCACACACAGACCCATAGTCCTGGGAGGCCAAAAAGCCTCCCAGGCAGATAATCCTATATTCCCTAGTTATTGCTGTTGTACAGGAAGAGGGGTTGTATGCTCATGACAATGGAAGCATCAGCTAAGGCAGTTACTGGGCTAGGAAAAAGGTACTATAGGCAGCAAAGAGCCAGGCAGAAAAGCAAAGATCAAATATTCTTCAAGGGGCAGTGGAAATATGTATTCAAGACAGGAACTGAAACAAAATCTACTGTATCTGAGTCCAGTGGTTTTCTCAAATGTGTTGCCATGAGACTGAGCACATGTCTGTGGTTGTGTGTGCTCTTCCAAAAAGCAATTTAACTACAAAATTCAAGCAATAAATTTCTACTTCTAATCTAGAAAATTAAACTTAAATCTCAGCACATAACTGTAGTGATGTGCTGAAGCTGTTGTGAGAATAGCTGCTTTCTGTACATTATTTACTTTTTATTCACAGACTGAACATACTTCCTAATTTTGCAGCTTGGGAGGATATAAGGAAAACTCAAGTTTGCTTTTGAGATCACCCAGAAATTTCACATGGAAAGTAACTTCTGCAAGGTTGAGAAAGCTTATAAGCACTTCATATAAAAGGGCTGATGTGAAAACCTGTTCAGTTTTCACAGAAAGGTTTCAGTGCTCCCATGTGTATTCATCAACCAAGTCCCTCACTGTGAAAGTCAGGTGAGCACCCAGTTCAGAACTGTAGCCTGTGGTGTGAGAAATCAGAGAAGGGGAATAGCAACTTCCAGCTCACAAATCTCTGCAAAATCAGAAAGTGGTGAGCAATTCCCTGGCTAAACACCTTCATATCAACCATTCATAGAATAATGCCAAATAAATGAATTTATAAAAACTGAAGTCTGCTTATAGATAATTTGCAAACAGAAAGAAGGGATAAATTCAAATGAATAAATTATTTGCTGCAAATAATTCACTCAGATCTATTATGGGACATTGATTTGGTTTCTGCTTAGCTATAAAATGACTGCCTATTAACACTTTACCTTTTCCCCATACACTTTTTGATACATTATTATGTGTTTCTTGCTTGGTTTTACGACTTTTACCTTCCTCTCTGTACATCTGCGTGACAGTTTAATTGACTGGTGTGTAATCCAGGGCTCAGAGTAGAAGCTAATTTAAATATGTTACAGCTAATGTTGGCCCTTTACCCATAATAATACACTCCACATTTTTATCTCCTTATTGATTATGTGCATATGGCAGGAAAATAGCTGCACACTATGGGTTTTATTCAGGCATGAATTTGGCTTTATACTGCATGTTTAATACTCTAAGTGCTTTATAAAATAGTACCAACTGTGCAATGGCCTTGAAGTCAAACAGAGCAGCCAGATCTGAATCAAACTGGATCCCCGAGGCCCATAAACGGGTACACACATGCAAGAACTGGAGCACAGATGTCAGCAAACTAAATGTAGCCCTCTGAATTCCACGTGTGCTGTGCCTGACCCACGGCACTTTAAACACACTTGAACTGCATTTTGAAGGCAAGAAAAATGTTTACAGGATCCTCCTGCTTAAGAGCCAGGACAGAGGATGTTCCAGTGTAATTAGCACACGTAGCACTTAGTGGTTAAAACTGCCAGAGTTTTCTAAATAAGCCTCTTGGTTAATGGAGCCACATTTCAGTTCTTACCATATTTAGCAGAAGTCCCAAACAAGCTGAGTTACCAGCGAAAAAGACAGAAATCTACATTTTGACTTTTTTGTGGAGCATTTGTGAGCATTAAATAATTGGATGAAGTAGGTTTATATTCTCTTAGTATTCAACTTAACATTTAGCATAAAGGTATAAAAAATAATTGCTGGAGGGGAACTTGAGATCACTCATTAACTATGGTAATCCTGTTCTTATTGTATATAATTAAACCCTTTAAATGCTCCATTAGATGATATCTTTTATACTCACCACCCTCCATCAGGAGGTGTGACTCACTATGGCTTAACTGATGTGTATGGAAGCACTCGCAACCAGAGCCCTGTGTACCATGCTGTTCCCAGAAAACTCATACAAAGGCATCAGCAGGGGATCAAATTTGGGAAGTGTTTAAGATGACACTAAAATAACGCTGCTTTCTTTTTTTTCTTCTCATCACCATTCAGCAGATGACAGGTCATCATCTGGATTGCCTGTGCTCCTGTGGGTCTCATTTTGTGCAGTGCTGATCCTTGCTGTGAGTCTCTATTACACGAGCATGAAGCAAGATGTCAAAGTTCTGGAGGAATTTCAATCCCGACTTGTTATCTTCTTTCTTCATATAAGACATGTTGCTCAGAGATGTTGGACTTGGTTTATGAAGCAGTAGCAATGTCCTCCAGCCTGACACTAAGCAGTATGAATCAGTACAAAGCTCCCAGTCTACTCCAGCCACATGCAAGGAACACATGAGCATTCACCTCAAAGAACAAGAAAATCACCCCTTTTGTGCATCACCCAGCAGCCACTTCTTCTTTCTTCTTTGTTTTTTATTTCCACATCAATGAGCAGTCATACTTGTGCCTTGAATTCTCACCAAACTCATGCTCCATCTCCCTGAAAAGTAAATAAGTATCTGAATTTTGTCTCCCATAGTTTATGAACTGCTGATATGAGGAGCAAAAGTAGAGAGAAAAATAGATTGATCTGTGCAGGCGGCAGCAAGGTCTGAAGAAAAGTCTCCTGAGTCTCCTGAGTCTCCTGAGTCTCAGGTACCAAATCATCTTTTTCCTTAAGCATCCTAAGAGCTATTCTGCAAAAGTTAAAATAAAGCAGAGCTATTGCACCAACACTGCTCTGGTGGCCAAAGGCTTGGCAAGCTGCTATATTTATACACCTGAAATGATTATTAGTAAAATCCCAGCAAAAAGCTTTCTTGTTTCCTTTCACACACCTTTTTCCTCCATGGGCAAAAGCTGTATCTTAATAATTCACTTGACTCCCAGGTGTTAAAAAGAACACGAAAACTCATTTAAACAGAAAATAGTTTATTTGCCTAACATAACAAATAGCAGCATTGAAACCTAGGCTAATCATCAAATCGGTAGTTTAATCCTCGGGGTTTGATTCAGTCCATAAACCGCACGAGCTGACTTGCAAGATTTATGATAGTGCTTGTATTCAGGCAGAGGTTATGTTTTTTATGTCTTAGTGTTCAAGGCCTTATATAATGGCCATATGGACTGGTTATGAAGGTGTGGGAGGCCAAGTCCCTTTCTCCCTTCATTGCCCCCCAATCACGTCTCTGAAGGGAATCCTTTTAATGGAGATCATGTGAAATGGTGCTCTGGGTAACTAAGAGGAGAGAGAATGAGTACAAGCTTGTGAGCAGAGTTTTTTTGGCCTTAGATTCTGCTCAAGTAGCACCTGATGTGTGCTTGGGGTTATTTAGCATGGTAAGATTAATGTCAGAACTTGTAAGAACTGAAGAAAAGGAAAAAAGAAAAAGTAGAGAAAGAAAACACTGCAGAGAAAATTAAGAGATGCCTGCAAGACCCTGGCTTGAATTCCTCTGCCATGACAACCACCAAAAAGAAAAAAAAATGGTGCTTTATTTTTAATTGATCTTTTTTTTTAAAGACGGCTATATGTCTGCCCCAGCAACCTTCTCCCAAGCAGCCCAAGGACTTTAACCAAGAGAGGATAAACAGAAACACCTTCTCTCAAGAAGAGAGTGGGCAGCAACTTGATTAAGAACAAGTCAAGAAAATTGCAGACCAAGACAGGAAGAAGTGACTTCAGTGACTGTTTTCATGCTCTTCCTAAGCTGTCAAAGCCACACGCATTGCATTTGGCACATGCCGGTCTGGGAAGCAGAAGTTGCTGCAGGAGGAGTATTTAGCTCAGAGGTTCTGTGTCCAAACCACTAAGGTACCCCAGCTCAGAGAGTAAGTTTCACCACTGCTTCCCCCCCCGCTCCACTGTCTCAGCCCTGCTGTTTATGTAATAAAAACACAGGTTTTAAACTTGTGTGTTGGTGCATCTCTGATGGAAAAGTTCAGATTGGTACCTGACAGGGTAAGGGGGTCAGTGCAACTCCTGTTTGCATCTTTTGATATTTATGATCTTTTTAATGTTCATGTTGAAACTCTTTGGCAAATCAGTGGTGTTCCTTTTTGGCTCTGAACTGGTATGTCCTCCCAACATGTAGGTGGTTCCCTCACCCCAAGTCATGGCACATTGCAGCAAAAATGCAAAGGCTGAGTTGACAAGAGCAATCTCAAAAGCAAGAGCATTGGAGTGACCCCTTCCAGTATGTTAGTAAACTGGTTCCAGTAACTTTAAAAAAGCTGGTTTAAGGTAAAACAGGAACTCCTCTTAGGACTGTGAGGAAAAATGTGGAGGTGGTGTGAAGACCATATCTGTGCTCATCTTCCTGCCCAGCTCCCCAGGAGATAGACACAGGATCACCTCTCCACTGAGTCTGCTTTAAATGGAAAAAGTCCATGTTTCTCTTGTTCGGGCCCAGCTTTATCAGTGTGAGTGAGAACAGCTATCACATCTGGGCTGCCAGAGACATTAAGCAGAGGAATGGTTATTCTTGGCTTTTCATTGGCTCTGATTGGGACAGTTTTGGGCACGGGCAAAAGCAGCACTTGAGTTATCTGTTGAGGTCTCATCATGGTTTTACAAGGTCTGACAGATCAGGATTGTTTACTGTGGTCAGTCAGGTACGTGGCAGGCTGCACGAAGCCAAATTAAATTTGCCTCAAAGCCAGAAGCTTTGAAATAAATAAAAGCTAAATCCCATTCCTGGGAGAGTTGGTGGCATTTTGCAGGTGAAGAAACTGAAGCTAAGAAAGGCAATGCATGTGTGGGAGTGAATGGAGTAGGACAGTAACAAGGCTGGGAATAGGAGGAAGAATTCCAGCTACTGGTCTCCTGCATTTGTTTACTGCTGCACAACTTCACTTTGGACTTACCTGTTTTAATTCTTTCTCACACTGAAGCTCTTTCCCCACTCACCCATTCTTTTTAAATCCATACACATATCCTTTTCACTCTCTGCCCCTTCATTCTGTTCTTTGTCCATCATAGCCTCATCCTCACTACTGTGAGCTGGATGTGATTTCTCCTTCTTTCCCTTTGGTACAACTCCTGAGAATTGACCAAGAGATAAAAAGCAGAGTGAATACAAAATTTATTTGAGTGGTGGGGATGCTCACCTGAATTCACACTGGTGCCAGCTTAGTGAATTGCCTTAGAAGTCAAGAATCCTGCAGCTAATCACCTCTGAGCAGCTTGGAAGTGGTCACCTTTCAGATATAAAAGGCTGAAAGTGATGTAGGACAGGATTCCTACAGCAATTTTTGAAGGAGACAGTGGGTAGGTGTGGCTTCTCAGGAATGTCTGAAGTGGCAGAAGGGCCAGAGGAGAGTAGAAGGAAGTCTGTGAATGACAATGGACTAATGGCAGGGCCTAAGGGTAGAAGGGTCCCTTATGCAGTGAGTATATAATTAACAGAAATCAGCAGACCACTGCAAAAGGGTAAGTGTTGTTTTGACACTGTTCAGTACATTCCTGCAGTGTGAATGGATGGAGGGCAGCTGCCAACACCCTCTTCAGGCAGGGCCACCACATCTACAGCACCTGATTGCACTAGCAGGCATATCCATACCCATATGATTAGACAAGATAGAAAAGGACATAGCAAGATGACACTAGATGTTTTTACATTAACCTTTTGATGCACTCAGCATCAGTGCTGGTAAAAGGCAGCCCTAAAGACTGCTTCTCGTGGGGGGGGGGGGGGGGGGGGGGGGGGGGGGGGGGGGGGGGGGGGGGGGGG
>JAWWEE010000158.1:54742516-54758263 GCA_035221455.1 Xenops minutus
AATAATAGTGTGGACCTGTTTCTTATTAATTCCTTGCTCCAGGATAGCTGTTGGGAACCTTTAGGCCCACCTCTGAAGAGAAAGACTGGTGCTATGTGAAGAAAATTAACCAGCTGCCGTTTAGAAAATTAGCCTGCTCATGCAGCCTGTGGTCCCCCTTTACATTTGGTAACAAGCTGCCTTTCATCTGCATGCTGACACAGGACTATCTTCTCTTTGCCTCCTACAGCATGAGGGTTCACTGCTGGAAGACAGCACCAAAAGGGCTCAGGCAGCTTAGGGTGGTTGGTCATATCCTTGACTACACAACCTGTGGACATGGAGATGCTGGGGAAGGAGTACACCAACTAAGACTGTAACAATTTAATTTCACCTTCAAAGAACAGGCACAGAAATACTGAATTTTCAAATAATTTATTTTAATATATCACCAAATCATAAAAAGCCAGTGCACTGTTCAGCAAAAAGCATCCATATATAAAACACATTAACTCCTTATCAGTAATGCTAGAGTGTGTCACTTACACTGAACCCAGTCCAGCTCCTATTAAAGCCAAAGGAAACTGTCAGTGACTCCACTAGCAGAAGGACTGGACTCATCTAAGTGTTTACAAAGGGCTGTATTAAAATGCTAGTAAAAAGTTTTCCTTTTGAAGCTGTATCAAAACAATAATAAATCTCACTTCCTTTCTGGTTTTGTCAAATGCATGCAATTAAAGCTCCAAATCAGCAGTCATTACACTGCAAAAGACCATACAAATCAAGAGAGATAATATTCAAAACAGGCAAGGCCCTACCCTCAGTTTGTGTGTTCTGGCACGGCTGCTCACAGGCCAATCTATATATACCAGCAAGGGATCTGCCCCTCTGCTGCTTTCAGTGGTTAAACAAATTATGAAAAAGTGTTCAGTTTTCTCCCCAAATACCCATTATGCAGGGACCTCTTTAGCAACATAACAAAAGAGCTAATCTAGACTCTTATAAAGCTTTTCCCATGTGTCTATAAGATGACACAGTAGCTCACGAATACATACATCACAGGACATACATTTCAGAGAGGCTGAAATGCTTTCAGGCTCTGCGCTGACTCACAAGCAAGAAAGATCTGCTTCAGATCTTTGCAGGTGGTACCACACAAAAACCCTAAACCTTTTAAAACTATGGGTGCTAATGAGCTACTTGCAAAAATGTCAAGTCTACAGAGATTTGGAACAGCCTTTCCTTCCACAAGCAAGTCACGAGCCACAGAGGGCAAAGGGCCAATTGTAGGGTATTTGGATCTGCCAACATGGAAAGAAGAGCTTTCCAAAGAAGCCCCTCCAAATCAGGTGGAAATGTCAGCACCTTTACACCAGACACCTTCACAGCTGGCACAGGTGGCTCTCTCCAGAAGCTCACGTTAGGTCAGCACATGCTTCAAGGGGATGCTCTGCAGTTCCTGAAGCCACACGAACAGATGGGGCTGAGCAGGCCAAACAAAGGCTGAAAGGGGTGTCAGTGCTGCCAGCACAGGCACTGCCGGTCAGATCCCCCACATCACAGTCTGGCAGCCAAAATCCCTCACAGGAAATGCACTAATGGGTCTCCTCAGTACCTATTTCTGTTCTGATTGATGCCACTGTCCTACACACCTCAGCTGTCCTTGTCCCTGGTAGGAAGAGACGTGACAAATAAGGTCCAATCAGCTGAATAGCAATAAAACCCTCTGTGAAGAGTGCAGGAATGTTTTTGAAGATTAAAGGATCCAGGGGTAGAAGATGTCACTGGAACTGTGGGGGTTTTTTTATTGTTGTTTTGTTTTGTTTATAAACCTTCAAAAACCTCTCAGGAGTGTACTTCCAATCACAATATATTGATTTCTCAGTTGTGTAGCTTGGGCTGTTTCAATCAGAGGATACTTGACCAGAATTGCTCTGATACCATCAGTCTGTGCTGACTGTGGACCTCAATGCAGTGGTCCATCCCCTGGAAGTATGTTCACTACAGAGCTTCTCAGCATCATTTAGTAAAGGGACTACTTGCTACTCTAAGATTAGACTGTGGTTAGTAAGAAGACTGTCAGAACCTTGTGAAGACAAATGCAGGACACTGTTTTAACAATGATGATTAAAACTGCTGCACCAGCCCAGAAAGTGGAACAGCTTAACAGATGTAACCTAGATTCAGTGTGTTGCAGGAAGATGTGCTGTGTTTCAGACACAAATTATTGCACTTCACAGGGTTAACGTGGACAAATAATTCCCTCTGCTGCAGGATTGATGGGGTGAAGAGTTCTGGTCTGTGTTATCTGGGATACCATGACAGACAGTTTTCAAACATTTCCCTGCCTTAAAATCTATGGTTTAACATAGTACTCATCTAACTCCACCAGGTTCCTTGGGAGACTGCTGGCACCAGCCTTGGAGACCTTCCAGAGTAACATGTCACCCAAATCAGGCCTGGCTTATATAAACGGAAGAATCTGATGTCACACCCCAGAGAGTCTGAATGAGAGCAGAGAAAATCTGTGACTGTTTTTCTAATTTTTGGACAAAAGTTTGCCATAGAGACTGCGATTTTTCTCCTATTCATAAATACCCTTCAGAAGCTGTATATAGACTGGAGTCAAACTTGCTCACATCTGGGGGGAAATGAGGAGAAAGTAAGGAGGAGATGAAGAGTCATAGAACTGTTTACTCACTTTTGTGAGAAATCACCCAAGATGTCAACAGTAATTATGAATCGTCATTCTCACCTCCTGACAGGTTGTCACAACCCTCAGTTTACAACACAGTCAAGTGGAAAGGGGGAACAAAAACTTCTCACATTGGGTTTCCACCATATACAAATAATTCAAGCTATTTCAGTGAGCAGCTTTTGCTGCCAAGTACTTTATCTGCTTGACTAATACCAGAACCACAAGGCTAAAACATTGTTG
Organism: Xenops minutus; assembly: GCA_035221455.1. Taxonomy (NCBI): domain Eukaryota; kingdom Metazoa; phylum Chordata; class Aves; order Passeriformes; family Furnariidae; genus Xenops; species Xenops minutus. The sequence goes on from JAWWEE010000158.1 coordinate 54,745,434, forward strand.
TTTAGGAATTTCAAGCCAAGTAGAAGAGCTCCAACAGGAGGATTTGAGGGGGATCCAGGATAACCTTTCATGTCTAACAAATTGCAGTTGTTGGCTTTTTATTTTGGTGAGAAAAAAAATAAATTAAAAAAATTCTAAACCAGTCAAATCATTATTTGACCAGCATCAAGGCTATTCACACAGTCCCTCTTGGGTGCCTGTGCCCATTTTTTAGAAATGAGGATCTGCCAGGGAGTTAATAAATGTTAAATCCTAAATCCTTTAGCTATCTATGGAAATAGGATTTAGATTCTCACATGGATTCAGTTCTTCTCACTATTGTGTGCAACAAGAGTTCAAGCAGTTATAGTCTCTATGAGAGGTAGAGAAGTTTAAGCACTCAGGTGAATACATTCACGTTAATCTACATTTTGCAATAGCAGTTCAGTTACACTCTTTGGCATGGACAAAAGAAACTAAAGAGAAAGCATTGCTATGTAAATACTTTTATCAACAACAGAATAGAAAGACAGTATCCATTATGCACCTGAACTAAGCAGTACTTGCAATATATTAAGTAAATTCTATACTAACCTCTCCAAAACAAATGTTAAGTCTTCTGAGAGAGTGCAGCTCCCTTCTACTGTCAGGAGAGCATGAAAGTACTGTCTTCCATGCAGTTGTTACCTTCATAAATTGCTGAGTGGAATTTTGTCATTTAAAAAAACAAAACAAAACAAAACAAAACCAAAATAAGCATAAAAACCCCATTTAGATGTGTATCTCATACTAAAATACAACTCAGGATAGTTTTCCTCTTTCTTATGGAGGACAAAAATAGAAACATGCACTTCAAGGCATTGATACCACGAACAGAAATAGTTCTAAAGTAATTTCTGTGCTTATGAAACTATATGAGCACTTTGTCATTGCAGGTAAAACCTTCCTCTCTTCCCAGACTGCCTAAGCAGAAGGAAAGGACATTTGTGGTCTCCAAAGCAAACATCCCAATGAGATAAAAATGGGCCATTTCCATCAGCAAAGGAAATGGTCCAAGGCACAAATTTGGGATCTGGACACAGACAGAATTAGCTCATTAGCTCAAGGACATTCACACCCAGGCCATTGATACAGAAGACAAGACAAAAGCTTTCTCAAAATCCAAATTAGTTTGTCACAAATCACTGTAAGTGGTGTTAGTATAAATTACTATCTGGATTTTTATTAAAGTTATAATTTAAATGGTAAAAGTGATTTTACATGCAGCATGTTTGGGAGGGCTTTGGAGAAGGGAGATAATAAAAGTCACATTCATCCAATGCCAGGTTTGTGTGTATTTTGCAGCTGGCATCCATTTTTAATTTGCACATTTGATATTGCATCTTCTGAGACCCATCACACAGATCAATGTTGAGGGTGTGTAGAAATCCTATTTCCCACATAAAGCTCATACAGTGGCCTGTGGCTCATACTTCCCTAGCAAGGTGACCCCATGTTCTGCACCCAGATCAGCCTGAAGAGACTCCTATGCAAATCCCCCATTTTGGAGAGATGATCTCCAACCATCAGCCTAAGGACTAAAATGTGTGAGATGCTGACAATTGAGGTTGGACCAATAGCCAATTCATGGTAACATCAGGACATTATCGAGGCATAGGGGAGGAGTTAAAACACCAGCAAACCCTCATCAGAAACCCATCTCAGCCCTTTGAAGGTTGTACACTGGCCAGTGCTTTCCTGTTCCACTCACATCACATCCACTTCTAGGTATCATACGTTATATTATTGCACAAGTCCTAATACTAAGTAAGTTAAAGTGTAGAAAGTTAAGTAATCCTAAGTACTACTCCAGCCTAAGCTGCCTGTTAAGAGAAGAACCTATATGCACATCACAGAAGAGCAGTGGAATTATTTCTGGCATTTACCCATGTACATTGTACATACACACACACATCCACCTCCTGACACTGAATGGTTTGATGACAAGGCCTGTACACTCAATCATCCATCACTGGTTATTATAACACCCCCTTCTTTAAGGGACCACAGAATTGCTGCCATAGCACGTGTCTTTCAATTTTTATAGTAAATCACCTAGTTCTTACTTTTGTGATTCCTTTTGAAAGTTCCCAGCTGAAAGATGCATCATAAATTAGTGGGATAAGATGTTACAAGCATTCCTGCCCTCATGAGGAAATTCTGTTCTAAAAAAAATGGCTTCAACTGTTACTCTATTATAAAAGGAGTAATAAACAGCATTGATCTGAAAGCTCAGATGACACTTGTTAGCTTAGATTTTTCTAACTCAATGTGGACTGCTGTCAGAGTATTAGTGGGGAAATTAACCACAGATGGTAGCCAGGGAATATATTTGATACAACAGAGTAATTGTGTGGTAACACCCCAGTGCCTTGGACAGCAGCATCCAGTTGCAGTAAACTACATGAGGATCAACCTAGGTTACTGGTAATTTTCACAGCCCAAGATAAAGACCTTTTGACTGTGGTTTTGGCATTATAGGGAACACAGTGACTAAACAGCTGCATTGCACATTCTCCACCAGAAGAACTCACAACTTTGCAATGGACAGCAGCAGGAGGGGCTGCATGGGCAGAGGCCACAAAGCCTGTTCCCCTTCCACCATGTGACAATAAATAAATGCAAGTACTACACAGGACTCTAGTTCTTTGAATACAAGCTAGAGTGCTCCTGGAGGCCTGCTTTTGGAGATGGCAAGTTAAAGGTATTGAAATATCAGAGAAATGCACCTTTCCACTCAGAGACACTCCTACTGCAGCCACACACTGTGCTGGTTGGCAATGGTTGGCCAAAAGCAGAGGTCAGTAATGTACAAAAGAGAGAAATGTGTGAGAGAGAGCACATATATATAGGTATGTGTTTATAAATTATACCACAGTTCTAACACAGTTTCAGTCTGGCATCACCAGGTTGGCTTGAGTGTTCTCGCTTTAGGAGAAGAGGTTGCAGAAAGGTAAGTACAAATAAAAAATCTCAATAACAGAGTTGCAGGATACCTTTTCTCCCCTTGAGTCAGTCACAGAGCTTCTCACTACATGCTCTGCCTTCCAACTCACACAGAGGCTTCCACCAAAAACAGCTTTGCTTTTAAGCATCACTGATCCCTGCAAACTGAGTGCCACCCTCACCTCACCCGGGCAAGTGAAGGAAGCTCGGAAAAACAGGCTGAGATTCACATGGCACTCAAAGAAGAGCCTCAGCCTTTTTTCAGTTTGCATGGCAACTCTAACCCCAGGACCAGTGTTTGCTGCTTTTCATGGAAGTGGGAAGGACGAAAAAGACTTGCAGACAGGAGAGGTGGAAGAGAGCATGAACTTCAGAAAACCTCACTCATGAGCAACATCTGCCTCAGAACCAGACACAAGGCTTGAGTCCTGATACCTCAGAGCAAGGATGACATGGAGACACTTGCTATATTCTGCCTCCTGGTTCTTAAAAACCTCAGACAAGACGAGGAGCAGTGGTCCCAATCACATTTTACTTCATCCTAAGCCTGGTCTGGCACATGCATTAAATATATTATACACAGCAGCAGCATGGTTCCACATGAGGAGTAAGGCATGCAGTGAAGCAATTTGTGGGAAGAGACACAACTGCTGAATCAAAGTCAGACTCTCTAGTTGGAGAAACAACTGGGGGAACATAGGAAACAGGCTAACTTTTAAGACCCAAACTCTTCTTCAGGGTATGAAGAGGAAGGTCATTCCCTGGCAATGGGCTTAGGTATTGTAAGAGTGTATCTTACTAGAATCATAGAATTGTGTAGGCTAGAAGAGACCTCTAAGATCATTTAATGCAACCATTAACCCAGCACTGGCAAGGCCACCAATAAGCCATGTCACAAAGTGCCACATCTACACATTTTTTTAAATATCTCCCAGGGATGGTGACAAAACTGCTTCCCTGGGCAGCCTGTCCTAATGCTTAACAACTCTTTCACCGAAGACATTTTTTTCTAATATCCAATCTATTAGACCAGATGGCTAAAAAAGGCACTCCAACAGTCCTGGTGCTTGAATTTTAAATTGGTTTTAACTGACTTCATCTCTGATTCCCTCTTCATGAACTTCTCCTCTGATGTCAATTCACAACTACAAAAAAGCCACTGCTGTAAAGCTTTCACAGGAATTGTATTCCCTTGTGGGCAGAAATCATACTGAAAAATAAGACTTCTCTACAGGGAGCTGTGGCCAGCTGGGGCTATAAGGGATGTTCACAGGGCTGGCTCACTGCTTAGAGCCCCTGGAGGGCTTTTTTCTCTAAACCTATGAGAACATTTTGATAGTTAAATACAATGTCAGATTTTATGCCCTAAAATGCTTACTAATTCAGGGATTTGTTTTGACATCAAATTCTGTTTCAATCAAATGCTTAAGCTGGTACTTAGCTAAGCATCAGAGAGTCCTCAGAAGACAACAGTAAATCTGCATGGTTGTGCTAAACCCAGGCTTGAGCTCTGATGTGGCAGAAGCCTGTCTTCTCTCCCATCTTTCCAATTTACTAGGTCCCATAACTGTATATAGTTTGCACTCCTGCTGCAATAAATTCAGTCTCAACTCAAACACAGATGCCACAGGCAGTGTCAGTGTACCCCCAAAAAAATCTTCTTCAGTTCAGACTTAACTGTTTAGTTAAATTTTCTGCTAATTTGGGGTCTTCTTTGTAATGTGCACCCAAGCATATATTCTTGATTCTAGTACAATTTTACTTCTCTGCCACACAAATCCCACACTCCTCTGAGTGACTCTTCTTAATTATTGGATCTACATCTCATCCCAACCATCCACCTTATTTGTTGAAGCACTGGCCAAGCAAAACTGAAAGCATAGTCACTAGCAAGCTTTGTGCAAACAGCAATTCTTTTTCTGTTTCACAGCAAAATTCATCTGCCCTGGAACTCCTGCCCATGAGTGGGGAAAATGGACCCATTCAGCATTGAACTACCTATAAAATACCTCAGCTGTTTGAACTCCTTGCAATATTTACAGATAAATATAGATACCCACAATGCAAATGCTTACAGTAATTTAGCATATCCTTTATGAAATAAATATCACAAATAAATTCAAATACTCAAAAGAGAATAGTATTGTGTTAGGGATCAAGTTACGTTTATAAATATACAAGCATTAATGCTATCTATCCAGGCTAATTACTTAGTATGCAAGCTTCAGCAGTTGCTAGCTACACTTCACTTCAGGAGTCATAATTAATGTTGGTCATGCCAAAATCTAAGGAGAAACAAAAACACAAAAGTTCTACACCATCTTTCCAAATTATACACAGTTTTTGACAGATACCATAATATAGCAGTTTCATGGAATTCATTAACACTGTCCAATATTAAGTATCAAGTCTGGAACACAGGTCTCTATGTTCCAAACAAAACCAGAGCAGGAACAACATGTTTGACAGCACTTTGTCCATACATAGCAAAAGCAGAGACAGCAATTACCCAGAATAAAGAGAAAACAGTGGCAGCTTTACTGGCAATGGGGAGGAGAGGGAGAGAAGAGGGACTGAATGCAGCTCCAGTTACAACTATTGTTGAAGAACAGTTTGAAGAAATAGCCTGAATGCTGTAGCCTGGGCTTGCCAGCTCAGTCCTCAGAAATGCCTCCTGTCCCAAAGGGCAGTGATGACACGTAGGAGCTATGCTAGCAAGAGCAGGTTACAGATTGTGCCTGCATGGGACAGAAGGTTTGCTGCGCCAAAGACACACAGGGCAGTTCATTCTCTTTATCCTACTATAAGCATTTCTACCATAAAATTCTCATGGAAGAAGTGGGTGATTCACAAGTACATCTCTTTTCAGGAAAGAAAAGATCTCACACACTCAATACCCTGACAACTTCAGCTTACACGCCTGAAAAATAAAATCTAGAACCTGCCCTGAAAATTTGCTTACACTTCATATCATTCCACTTTTCTCATCTTGCAAAGAGGATCGTGAAGAGGATCTTCCTAGCAACAGCTCCTTCTCATGGATCAGGCTATCTAGCAGGTCCTCCTGTCTGTAGTTGTGATAAACCTTCAGGAAAGCCAGAATGGTAATTGCCAGCCAAGTCAGCCAGGCAGCCCAGAGACCAAACTAGAGAAGAAAAGAAATCATAAAGGGGTCAGTACTGTATTGTAAAAACAAAGTCAACTGTCCAGGTGAATAACTAAACCTCAACTGGGCCAAAACCCATGGAATCACACCAAGTTAAACCCAGTGAAGTCCTGGGTTCTTCATATAAAGAAGTCACTTTTAAGGCATGAACTGAATAGTCAATAGAAAGATTTGACAGCCTTAGAGGTCTAATTCTCACGGATTTTTCAGAAAACAGCCCTATTTAAATTATGTTACTTTTTCATTATTTTCAATGGTCTGGCATTTATATAGCTCAGGTGATGTCAGACAAATGCACAGAAGGCAGAACTAGTAGCCTTATGATCTGGTGCAGGTCAGACATTATTATGAACAGCAATGAAACAAGGACACTGGAGTGTTGTAACTTCTGCAGACCTCATCCTCTGGATAAACAATTAATTTTCCATCATGATTAACAAGATCAGTGGTAGGATAAGGTTTTGACATGTCTGCATTCAAAACTTTTGAATTTAAAATGCAAATGTTCCCATCACTATCATCCTGAAATCAGTGGAAACTGACTCCAAATTCCCATTGATTTCTGAGGCAATGGTAGTTCAGCTTCAGCAATACCGGATCAATATGCAAATGGCAAATGAACTGCAACAGAATCATGACCTAGACTGACCTACCTGTGCAATAGCAAACTGGTCATAGAAAGCAGAGTTTTCCAAGTTCAGTTCAAGATCTATATCCTGCAATTCTTCACAGCTATCCAGAAAGGCATTTGGAAGGGAAAAAAAGGAAGATTATTTCAGAGATTCCAGGTAAACCAAATATAAAATGAAGCAACATCTTAAATGTATTTTGAACGGTCATAACACCATGTTTTATCAAAAGGCAGTTAAGTTATTGCAATAACCAGGTTGCTGGCCAGTCTTCTCTAAAACTAAGCTGAAAAAGGCATGTAATTACTTTCTTTAAAAAAAAAAAAAAAAAAAAAAATTATGTAAGTGATAACACCAATCTTCCGTAAGTGGAACTGTAATAGTTATTATGAAGACAGTATCCTTAAACCCCTCTTTCCCACTACCACCTTGCCTCCCACAGATATGCCTCTGGCATCACCCAAGGTTGGTTCCTTCACCCCTCAATGAAACAAAGTGTATGAACCTCTGTTACCTTTTGACTTCATCAGGAAAAGCCTCAGAAGAAGGAATTGTGTTTTTGTTTCGGATGCTCCAGCAAGGAGACGATACTCTGATGGTAAGATAGAGGCTGCCTACAGATTTTACAAATAACTTGACCTTTACTGGTGTGAAAAAAATCCCAGGATTTTGAGGTTGTCATTCTATCTCTTGGTTGATTTCTGCAGCCTCTTCTCTCTCCTTTTCAGTGCTGTCGGTCATCTTGGGTTCTTACCCGAATATTCGATTAGATGCTTTTTGTAATTGAATTTTTAACCGAATATTCGAATAATTCGATTAATCGATGCAGCCCTAAACAGAACATTTACTATGGCATTTTACAACATATGACAATGTGCAACATAAATGTATGCTTTAAGTAGTACATTTATTCAATATCATATGACATAAAATGTCACCTTTTCCTCTCTCTTCATTGTTATTTTTTTGACAGGAAAAAGTCTTCCTCAACTTATCATGTTTCTTATAAGGAGCATAAACATAATGGGATACAGTAGACCATTTTAGGAGCTGTACATTTTGTGCACTGAAAGAAAGCATCAGTCATCTGCATTTTGCACTTACAAGGTACTTTCCATTCTGTGGCTCTCAGGACACCCAAAGCACCGCTACAGGGAAAGGATCTCTACCAAATTATTTGAATGATGGTGCATTGTGACACAGGCAGGATAAGTGACTTGCCCACTGTCACACAATGAGTTGGTGACAGAGCCAGGACAACGAACCAGGAACCCTGACCCCCAGTGGCCTGCCCTGCTCACAAGACCACATTCCCCCCATTCTTAGAACACTTTCAAATCTAGCTTTCCTTTGGAATTTTTTTTTTTTTCTTTTGCGTATGATGATGGCTCAAAGAGACCATGAAACACCATGGAAACACACTTGTCTTTGTGAGCTTCTAAATAAACAAATAAACAAAGAAGTTCGATTGCCTGTTTTTGTTCCAGATGAAAAAAATCTGGAGTTTCACTTTATAGATGCCTTCTCCACCTTACTCACCTTGCATGTAATAACTACACTTTGTAACACCAATGTTCAACTGTGCATATATGGGGAGAAAAAAAAAAGGGAGAAAATGTACTTTTCAATACTAACCTATTTGGCATGCTTCCTTTTTCGGTAATTGCATCACACCACATGTTAAATCCTACACTCACTATAGTGCTAGCAATAAATGTGATGAACACCACAAAGGCGCTGATCAGCAGATTCAGGAAGGCGTAAAAGAAAGAGCTGTAATAAAAGGGAAGAAAAATGTAACTCATAAACAGCTGAAACACAACATCAGCAGTCTCTGTAAGCAGCATACACTGGGCACAAAGATATCAGTTTCCATTTGAAATACATCTACTTTAATTAAGAACACCTAATACATTGAAACACTATGGATTATGATTTTGAGTCACATTATCTTCATTTGTAAGTGCTTTTGCTTTTGACTGCTTTTTTCACCATAAGAGAATGGTGTTTTAAATATAAGTACTGAGGAGTGATTGTTCATACACTGCCTGGCTTTCATTAACTGTAATGATGAAAATCATCATTGTTAAAATAAATGTCATTAGCTTCAATTATGTAGTAACTGGAGCTAAAATTATTTCATGACTAAAGTGATAATTGGGACAAAAATTGCTTAGGAGAGCAAAACTAAAAATAAAAACATGGTACTGATAACTATAATCATTTTAAGCAATGTAACACAAGGTACTGCCATCATAGGACACGAATCTCAGCTTTATGGGCAATTTGCAGAGCAGGCCAGCTTCTCCTGGGACTTCTCTGTCTTTGGTGTATGTTATTTCTGCCAGCTGAATATCGATATACCTCAATCCCATTAAATCTGCCCAGGAAGGGCCGGCCTTAAGTATGTGCTGTGTTTGGAGTGGGATGGGGTGGGATGCTTGCTTAAGTCCCAAAAGGCCATGGAATCATTCACTCATTTTCCAACCTCATTGTTTAGCTCCTCCCCTTAACTCTAGCTACTGAAGAGTTTCTAATCCTCTCTTCATTCATACAAACAAGACCTTTTCTACTTGAAACTGCTCTAAGTAGCTGTTTAGAATAGGACATCTTGGAATGTCACATTATCTAAAAACTGAACATCTTCTCTTGGTTGGAGACAGACAACTCCAGGAAGTAGAACATCCTATTCAGGTTATGTGGTAAAGGTGAATATGACAAATTTCCCACCAGTTGCACTCAATATGCTGGGGATAGAAGGAGTCTACTCACCCCAGAGAACAAAAAAACCTCAGTCATTTCTTTTTCCTGTTTCTGGGCTGGACAATCCTAATTTCTACAGGTTATGCATGGTGATGCATAAGTGGCATCAGGGGAATTCTTTAAAATGAGATGAGGCAGCATTTATCAGCAGGGTTAGGATGTTTTTTCCTGGGTTGATGTGGCTTTAGAGGGGCTGTTTAGGCTCTCTCCAAAGTGACAGTTGTCCCATTCCAAGACTGATAGAAGTGAAATAAACCACATTCCAGAAATACCCTTATAGACTGTAGTGGGCACCAGATGCCAGGATATCTGCCTTCTAGATGAACAATAAGATGAATTTTATTCTTTGGTTTAGCTGGACATGGTGAACTAGATCAGCTCACCTCTGCTAAGTGCCAGGGTCACCCATACAAAGGCAGCTGGTATGAACACACCATGGTTTTCCGTGTTTTTCTGCCTCTGCCCTGATTTTACACCTAGGCTGGATTTCACCCCAAATGCTGATAAAGCCATATCTACTGTGTGAACCTGAGAATGGTTTGCTGGCCTGAGAGGCAGAAAGACTTGAGCTGTTCACAGATTAAAACGGAGTTAATACCACAATTAGTAACAGTCCTAGAAAAGGAACATTTACCAGGGCTATTTAGGGGGTCATCACAAGCCCAGAATCTCTAGTCCTCCCTCTACTTCCTACCCTGAAGCAAAAGAGGTTCCACGGTCCAGAATCTGACCTTCCCCTTACAAAGCAGGGCTCAGCGTTGCACTTGACTTGCACCTGGTAATAGTAACCATCACCGCGTGCTGGCATTTCCTCAGGCCAGGGCAACCTGGTAGAGAACTCTGCCAATTCAGCTCTCCAGCTCACTTTTTTTTTACTCCTTAGATTAGCACTTCCAGCTCCACGTTCCAGATTGAATGAATGCCCTGTAATGATAAATGCTTACACTCAAAGTTGCTTTGCAATCCTAGCAGTGCAGTATCTGAGTTGTACCTCTACCCTTCAGCTGAGTGGAACAGTTCCAGGCCCCTGAGGTAAGGGGTGATGAGACACTTTTAAGGCGGTGTTTCAGCAGTCATAACTGCCTGTCAGGAATCATTGAAAGCCACTGAACACAAAGGATGCATAGGGTGTTAACTAACTCTGACTGCCTCAGCTGGCTCACCCTGGAGCTGGCCCAGTAGCAGCGATCCTCCTCAACAGGATCATCAGTGATGACATTCTGATTCTTCCTCAACTGCCTTGAATCAGAAAAGACAATTATCATTTATGGTGAGGAGCCTGCATTTTTCTCTCCATCCAAACAGAAATGTTTTCAACACCCATTTGAAGCATTAACAAATGGCTGGCTGAAATCAGAACAGCACTTTTCATACAGACAGTGGCAGATGTGGTACAGAACAGACTTTCCTTCTTATTAGGAAACTGCTGTTCCCAAGCAATTCCCTCTCATCCTGTTTTACCCTTCTGTGATCTATGGTTATCTCATCATCCCAACTTGCTCCATCTTTGGTCTCCACCACTCCACAGCCTTCTGCCTTTCTTCCCTGGAGCAATTATGAACAGTGTTATACAACTGCTGATGCTCAGCCCAAAGGAGCCTGAAAGCAACATCTAAAGGGACAATTCTCAGGGGCCTCACCAACAGTTTTGAGGTAAATAGCCACATTTTGAAGCAGGCCAAACATCTGACGCAAATTTCACTATTACAAGGTTTTTACTGCTGGTTTCTTCTAAAGACTAACTTGCTCTGAACTGTAAAGGAGCTAGATTCAATTAATCCTCTATAGGTATTGGATCACCTAAGGAAGGTGAATTCAAAGATGCTAAGTACGCGGTTGTATTTACTGTAAGTTTTAATATGTAAATAAGCTTCTGGTCTATACTTACTACAGTATGTTTTAGTATTAGGCAGCTTAAGAGTGTCTGGGAGAGCCAGAGAGTCAACACTGTTTCCCAACCCCCAGTATTACACAGCCCAGGTGTGAGTAACAGCCCCTGACTCTGGAAACTTCTAGTCCAAAGAGATATGGACAGAAGTGATTTACCCTTGGAATGGTCCCTAAACCATGAGAAAATTACTTTCCTGATCTAGACAGACACCAGTGCATTCTCCAGTCCTGGCCCTGTAGCACCCAGAGGCTGCATTACCTGTGCCAGGGGCTCTGGCCACCAGACAGGCAAGCACAGAACATGGAGCTCCTGAGGAGCTGCTGCCTGGTCCACCAAGCCTCTCATTACACCTCTTGAGGTCAGATGCCCCTTGGTTTGTATGAGCACAGGAACCAGCTGCCCGTGCAGACCTGAGCTGCTGCAGGGAGTGCTCAGCATTGCTCTCATGTTGTAACCAAGCCACAGTTGTTGTCTGCTGTAGTTGCCATGTTCACAACAAAACCACGATAAATATAGAGGAGAGTCACCAACTTCTCCCTTTTGTCCCCCCACGCACAACCTCGTTGTTTCAAGGTTTTTCACACACCTGGAGTACACCTGGGGAAGGCCTTCCAAGGACCACGGTCAAGAGGCACCTGCGAGCTCCATCCTCCAGCATCACCCCATCACTGTCCATGCCCACTGCAGCCGAGGAGGACACATGCTGCCCCAGAGTGCCGAAGGCAGCAGGTGCATAGCTCTGGGTCTGGGCTCCCACCCCAAACCTCTGCAGGGGAGCATCCTCCAAAGAGGGCCCTGGACACAGGTGGGGGAGTATGTGCTGTGTGTGCAGACAGACAGGGGCAATACACCACCTCACCCCATCATCCCTCTGGGGAGAGGGATGACCTGGATGGTGCAAAGCCCAGCGCTTCACCCCCAGACCTCTCCCAGGCGCCCCATCCTGCGGGAGGGATGCACTTATCCCCAGGGGATACTTACTCCTCGTGCCCTTTGCAGAGGAAGAAGAGGGTCCTCCAGGCCTGCACTGTGGCCAGCAGCAGGGAGAGGAGCCCGGTGAAGATGCTGAAGCGGCAGGCAGCCTCGGGCCCCCACTCCTGCACCGTGAAGCGCTGCCGCTCCACCGTCAGGTTGGCGTTGAGCCACATGCCCTCGGTGAAGAGCAGGCACCGGCCGTGGAAGTCATTGCCATTCTCGGAGAGCGGCACCACAACGATGAAGCTGAAGAGAAAGGCCAGGAAGTAGCAGATGCACTGAGCGAAGAGGAAATTGTTGAGCGCCATGTCCGCGGCTCTGCGCAGGCAGAGGGAGGGATGCAGGAGGGAGGGATGCTGGAGGGAGGGATGCAGCAGGGCGGGATGCAGGAGGGAGGGATGCAGGCGGGAGGGATGCAGGGGGGAGGGATGCAGGTGGGAGG
>JAWWEE010000158.1:54758363-54860414 GCA_035221455.1 Xenops minutus
CGGCGCAGGCTGAGGGAGGGATGCAGGAGGGTGGGATACAGGAGGGAGGGAGGCAGAAGGGAGGGATGCAGGAGGGAGGGATACAGGAGGGAGGGATGCAGGAGGGAGGGATGCAGGAGGGAGGGATACAGGATGGAGGGATGCAGGAGGGAGGGATGCTGGAGGGAGGGATGCTGGAGGGAGGGATGCTGGAGGGAGGGATGCAGGGGGGAGGGATTCAGGAGGGAGGGATGCAGGAGGGAAGGATGCTGGAGGGAGGGATGCAGGGGAGAGAGACGCAGGGGGCGCGATGCGGGGTGGGAGGCGGGGAGGATGGAGGGATGGAGGGAGAAAGGCTGCAGCAGTAGGCGGTGGGGAGGGAGGCGGGGAGGATGCGCAGTGCAATGCACTGCAATGGAATGGAATGCACTCCCTCCTCCAGACCCGGCTGCTGCCCCGGCTGATGCCTTCAGGGTCTGTGGGGGAACCGGGGAGCGGAGAGGAAAAGCTGTTGTGGGGGATCCCTTTTCTTCGGGAAAATCCGGCCGCAGCTACGCCCCGGCGCCCAGGGGGTTAAATCAGTCCGTGCGTCTCCAGCAGGGCTGGGTACCACAGCTCAGTGGGGGATCCCCCTGTGACCTGGGACACTGGTGATACCCCTGTTGGTGGCCGTGACACACACCCCCTTCACCACAAAAAAACCCAAAACAACAACAACAGAAAACCAAGCCAAACAAAAACAATTAAAAAACACAACCACAACCCCCCCAAACAAAACAAAACAAAAACCCAGAAACAAAACAAACAAAAACACAGACCAAAACAAAACAAAAAACATCACACAAAACAAAAGAAAAAACCAAAACCCACAAACCAACCAACCAGAAAACTGGCTTCCTCCTGCCTGCTGGATCCCCGCAAGTTTTGACCCAAGTTTCTAAAAATCTAACCTCAGATGGTGGCAATAACAGACAGTGCACAGCCACCCCAGGACCTGCAGACCCAGGTTTTGTTCCTAGATCAGATGGTCATGCCCCTATCAAGACATTGTAAGGGTAGCAATGGCTCACCAGAAGTGGAATAACTTTTCTTGAGCCTTGGTGTCGTTTAGGGGCTGCCCTGTGGTGGGATCAGCTACCTTATCCCCTGGCTGGCAAACAGAGTAGGTGTGAAAGAAAATAACCCTAAGCAAGTTCCTGCTGGATGTCAAGCTGAGAACAGACCAGGACATCAATGGTTCTGCATGGCAGGAATATATGGCATTTGATTCCCAGAGGTGAGCATCCACCCTGAGCTGTGCTGCCAGTGAGCAGCTCCCTGCCCCACACAATGCTTGGAAAGGCATCAGGGCATCCCCTCAGCTGTAGGGCCCCAAACTGCAAGGCCGGGTTCAAGAAAGCAAAAGGCACCAGAGAGAGTAATGGGACTTGAGCTCAAGTGCCCCCAGCACAAAAATCCAAATTAAGCTGACCACAAGTTACAGTTTCCCCTCAATCCCAATTTCATTTTTCCATCTAAATATGAATCCTTTTTCCAACACAAGACATCACAAATAATCTCCAGTTCCAGGTAAAGTAATTTCCTAATCCAATTTTCTAACCATATCCAGTCTGAGATCAGCTGCAGGTCTCAAATCGCTTCTTAATCCCAGAGCTGTTTCCGCTCATTTCAGCACTGTGCCACTTCCTGGACAGTGTTTAGAGAAGCAGATGAGGGACAGGGACCCCAAATATAGTGCACATGGGATTTCAGGCTTGTGTTTCCAGTGGTCAACTAAACAATTACTTTTCTATGCTGTTAATAAGTTAGGTTACAGCTGCAGTCCTGAGGCAGGCACTGGAGGCATTCTCAGGGAAGACATTAACTCAGCTTCATTGCAAATCATTGGTAATGCATCCTGTCTTGAAATCTCACTCTGTCTGTACAGGAGAAGTATTTCTTAAAGAAAAACTTTTGTCAGTATATATGAAATGTGTCAGGCCAGTTTTCTGATCCTTACCCAGCTCTGATCATCAAAAATTGTATTTTAATTTTGCAAGATGAGCACGAACCCCACCCTGTGGGGATAGACGTGTGCTAGTAACTAAAAAGATTTTGCTGATATTTCAGTCTATTGGTAAGGAAGAAAGTTCATTGCTCTTAACCTTGCTTCCAAGAAGTGCTCATTTCCCAAAGGGTTTTGTCCTTTATCTGGAAAGAAATCAGACCTGGACTGAGCTGGAAAACTCTTTTCTCTGAAACCTGACACATCAGATTTGCCAGATAATGTTTTCTGAAGTTAACTTGGGAGGTCAACACCAATATAAAAGCCCAGTTACTGCTTACACTGGAGCTCACAGAAGGGGCCAGAAGATGCCAAGGGCGCTTTGCCTCAGGCAAGCCCAATGCTCAGATCTTACCACCAGCAACCATAGGGCTCTGCTGCAGGAGGGTTATTGCAGAGGTGAACATGAGGGTCACTGGTAGAGCAGATAAAGTTGTCTTTGCTGATGAACTAACTCAAGCGAGCATTTTTTGGAGAGTTTTAGAAAACATAGCTAGGCATTTACAAATGTCAACAGACATGTAAAACAGCTGCACTTAGCAGGCTGGCAGCTGCTGAAGCACAAGACTTGGTCAGATGGAGTGACCACACACTGAAGGGAGCAAAGGAGTAGAAATAAAGCCTGTCAGCTGCCACTTTGGCAGCTGCCTGGATTTCTCATACTCTCATCTCATGTAAATACTGGGAAAAAAATTTATGCTAGGCTGGAACTTGGTCTCTGAAATACAGATGTTTCAGTGGAGTAAATCTGAGACTGTTTTATAAAGAAGGCTCTAATAGTCTTACTTTTCTAAATATGGTGAAACTGGAGGAGAAAAGCAAGGTGAATGATTATTCATTCATTCTCATATCACAGGGAATGGAGGACATCAAATATACAGGTCAGGCAGAAACACGAAAACGGGAAAAATTGCACATATTTCACACAGCACATAATTATTTTGTGGCACTCACCATGGGACAATACAAGGGCCAAAAATAAATGCTGGTGACAAGAGATGGGATCCCTGGCAAAATAATAATTTGGTATGACCTGCTTTGGCCATTTCAGATTCTCATGACAACATCTGGCAGTACTGGTCTGCTGTCTCGGCTCTCCCATCCAAGTAGGGAGAGCTGTCCCTCCAAAGCATCCCAAATGCCTTGGCTTCTGGGAATGTCTTCAGGAGGGAGTTACCACTGGACCAGACACGTGGTCAGCATTTGGTCCCTTTACACTGTGGAGGAAGCCAGTGGGGTAGTTCTTGCAACTGCACAGCAAAGAGAGAAGAGATGGTTGTGCGATGAGAGAAGGCTGCACATTACTCCAGTTCTGGTGGTGCCATCACAAGAAGCACAGTTCAGATGTCTTCCTGCTGTAGCCCTTTCATGACCAACATCACCTTGAACATGACATCGTGGGCCTCCTGCCCACAGCACAGAGGGTTCTCAACTGCTCCAGGGCACCCACCCAAACTTGCTGCACAGGAATTGAACCCATCTCCTACAGGGAAAAAACCCCAAGGGGATCATGTGCTGGCATGGGACTGAAGATGGCTTGCTCAGCACCAGGGAGGGTGTAGTTCAAAGTTTGTAAATTCTATTTCTCTGGGAAAAAAAATAAAAGCCACAAAAATAAAACAGTCATCACGATCAACTGCCCTTGCACCTCAATAGAAAACCAACCTGGATAAATCAAGATTAGATATACCATATTTCCTTGTATTCCCTTCAGCCCCATATCTCCTTCTAGCTGCCTGGCTAATCCTCTGTAGATCAAGTAACACGTATGAGTTGGACTGATGTGGAATGACTGATGGGGACTGTGGTTTTGGCTGTGCTGCTCCTCGCTCCCTCTCAAGTCATTAATTATGCCATCTGACATGAGCAGTGCTCTCAAGTTGGTATTTGTGAGGTAAGTGATGAATTTCCTCTCCTCCTGATAGCTCATTAGGACATGTTTTATTAGGAGAAAATTTGCTGAGGAATTAATTATTCAGACCAAAACATTTTGGGGAGCAACTTTATTTGTTTTTATATTTATTTTACCTTGGATATATCATTTCTGTGGTCCAAGAAAAATAATGGCTGCATGTCTAGAAGGTGGCTACCATCTTGCTACCAGTAATGCACTGCTTATTTCTGGGGATGAGGCACAGAGTCACAGCAGTACCTCTGCAGAAAGATGCCCAGGGAGCAATATGTCTTTATTGTAGGCAGAGAAAACCAATCCAAATGGTTGCTTTTGAGCCAGCCCTTCAGTCACCCAAAGGCAACTTCTCCCTGATTTACTTTAGCTCAAACAGCTGCCTCAGCCCATTTTACCAAATGGTTTAGCAAATGCAGTATGCCCCAGGCTTTGGAGTCTGTTTTATTCAAACTCTGGTCTATTTTATTCAGACTCTTTGGTCTGTTTTATTATTATATTAATGCATTATTATTATTATTCCACAAGTCTTGACCCAAGATATTTGTCCTCTGAAACTAATGGAAAGGATCCAGGCCTGTCACCTATCATCTTATGATGGTTGCTGTAAATAACACTTTTTGGGAGAGGTTTCTCATGGTAATCACTATATTTAAGGAAGTGTCTGCCACTAGTTCAGAAGGATTTTAGACAAAGTACCAAACTGTCAGCCACCTGTCACATTGGCGTTTCTTCACAGCTACAACTGTGTCATGAATCTCTCAGGGCATTTCATCTGGGAACATCCTGCTGACATTTTGTCTTTTCTTTTTTTTTTTTTTTTTTAAGAATCTCCCTTCTGCTGGGAAAGCTGTCTTGTCTGCAAAGAGGTTACGGGCAGAGAAGATGCCATGCTGACAGACATTAATGGAGCAGTTATCAAGAAACAACTGAATATCATTAATATGTACAGATAGAATAACCTCTCTATTTTGATATCCAAAGAAAAGCAAACATATTTATACATAATCACATTCTGAACTGACCAAGTCCAGGCTGTGGCTAAAATCTAAATTAAAAAAAAAAAATAGGATGCTTGAGCTTTTCAGAGCATCATTAACCCTTAGCTCTGAGTGGCTCATACATGTCAGACTCCATAGCACCTTACAGACTGTAAGAGCTGTAAGAGCTGGCAGGGACATGGTCCCAAAATGACACATTATTTGCTCAACTGCCTCTCCCGTCCTTTCTTAAGAAGCATAGAGGTAGTAGCAAGGGTAGGAAGAACTCTAGCAACGTTCTGATCTCAGGTTCTGCCCAGTTGAAGAGTGCATAGGAAAACAGGCTTCAGAAGTGAATGGGTATTTTCTTCTGGCACCAAGAGATGTTAGAAAAGCAGGGGAGAGCTGGAGACTGCTTAAAAGAATAAAAGGAATGAAAGTGAGGAAAAAGCATGGCAGAAGAGAGATCAGCAAATTAGGAACCCATGGAGTCCAAGCAATCAAAACCCAGCCTGAGGAAAAATCTAACACTGCCCTACTTTGGATTAAATGGGTTCATTATATATTACATCAATATCTTACATCTGCAGCTTAACCTGTGACTGCCAAAGACTGCAATATCACCAGATCCAGAAGTCAAGCAGTCGCTGAGGTTTTGTGTATCTGCTTAAATCTTCTTAAAACTCTTTGCTTCAGATCCTATGCTTTCTGTACCCACAGATATTCACATCTGAAAGCCCCTGGCATGCACATAACAAAGTATGTCACAGTGTTCTGCTCTATTTGAACTGCTTTTTTCTACCTGTACAGTTACTGGGACGGCACTATTTCCCTTGGTACAATGGCTGTCCCGTGCCTCTTTCTAATGTCCCTGCCTGCTTTGTAGCATGAGAGGCACAGAGCAGAATGGGCAGGCAAGGCTGTGCAGCAAAGTCCATTGGGTTGTCCATGTCCCCTTCTCTGCTTCTGCCACTTGCAGAAAAGTGTGTTTAACCACGCTGATTCTTAAGACATGCAGAACTAGCAGCAATTTTGGGGAAGACCTTCAAACTGTTTTATCCTGAGGCCTTTACTGGTGATGGGCACTTTACAGCAGGGAGTCTGGTGTGGGGGATGCCCAGCACTTGCAACACTGTTAAACCAGCTCTGAACCTGTTCAAAGTCATGCTCAGGGTTTTTTTCCTGAAGATTCCTCAAACACTTCCCAACCCTAATCACTTTGAAAACTAACTTCAGCCTATTCTGGTTTTGGTTTATTTGTAAACTATTTTTTATGTGCAAACACTAAGTTGTATCTTAAGATCAATTATCCTTGGGAAATTTTCAAGGTCAATAATCAAGGATACACCACAAAGACAGCTGAAAAGTAGAAAAAAGATTTCTCTGTAAACCACATCATGTTTTTAAATGAGCTCTTGTGATAAAAAAGGGTTTCTGTTGCAAGGGAAGACATATCACAGAGTATCTCTGCTGTTCATTCTAATTAAATGTATGTTTAATCATTTTAGGAAAGGAAAAAAAAAAGGCATCTCAAACCCTTATCCAAGTACCTGGGTGCTATGAATCAGGATTTCTCACTTAGTTCCAAAACTGCTGCACTACTTTATACCAAAGGAGGTTCTGACCCACCTGTCTTTACCACTCTCTGTTCTGTTCACAGAGGCACATACTCAGAGCAGCTAATGGGTAGCATGCAAATTAATAACATGGAGTTGCTTTATGTCTGACATATTGTACCATGCATTGATTTTTAATCTGCTCATGCTAGCATTTGTCATGCAGGGTGAAAGTCTGATGTGAGAAATAGCCTCTTCATTTTCTCTGACAACTATTAACACTGAGCCAGTCTTCAGTGTTCGTGCCGCAGGCAACTGCTCCTGCCAAAAATAAATGCAAGAACTGAGGAGAGAAACGCTTTGCAAAATTAAACTCTGTCTCAAAAGTGAATAAATCAGGACAGAGAGGCATATCCTTAATTCCTGGAGATAGGAGGTACTTCACAGTCACTGTTTACCTCTGATGGGGCAGTGAGCAAAGAACCGAAAACATTAAGATGTGGCTTTTCTACTGCCGGTGGATGGGGGAAACTAGACTTAAACTAATTCCGGAGCCATAGATAAAGGACAAAGTACAAGGGTCTTCTGGCTTCTCCATCACATAATCATGTCACAGCCCACACTCAGTGTCCTAAAGACTGTCAACTTCAGTAAAGTTCACCGAAGTTTGCCACCAAAATGCACATTGGGCAGGTAGCTGTGAAAGCTGAGAGTCAGACCCAGTAAAACACAAGACACAAAGACTTAGAGGGAAATTAGATGACTGTGGCCCTCAAATAGCTCCATCGTGTATTGTGGCCTCATTAGTCACATTGCTCATACCTGAGATAGAGACAGGTGTTCCTCAGCTCAGCTCCTCAGCTGAAGGCACTGGTACTAACCTAATTACAGCCAGCAGGAGGTCTGACCTGGTACATCATCTCTCAAGGCTACTGAGAAAGAAGTGGAAATAAATAAAACCAAAAGAGCCCCAGATCATCATATTCCTGGGCTGGTGCAGTTTACAACTCAGCCGATAAAACAGCATAAGCCAGGTAGTTTTGTAAAGATCAGCTTCCATATTTCACTCCAAGCTCTAAGTACCTGCCAGCTAATCCACACAAGGTGGCCACAGAATATCCCACTCTTGGATGTGGGGTATGAAGAAGTTGCTTTCACTGGATTTAGTTATTGGCAATCAACAGAAAATTGGATACATCTATTTGTTTTGAAAACAATAAACCCATGGGCTTTCCCAAGGTCAGAGTACTCCTGATTGTCTCATGTCATTTTTGCTTTCTTATCATTAACCTCTCTTGTAATATTACAAGGCGTTTGCAAAATGTGACCCTCCTGAGCCTTTAGAAACATTAAAGGTTCAACTGTTTATTTCCCTTCTCATTAGGGTATTATTTGTCTGTAATGAATAAAATGATGTGATGGACTTTTCATATAAAGGTATATATATGGAAGGAAACAGCCACTGCTTGGTTAAATCCTGAGCACCCAAGAAGTTACTGCACAGCTGAGACACAAATGAATTATGGGTCATTATTGCCAAAGGCCTCAAAGGTTCTGCAGGATTGTAAAAGAAAAAAAAAAAAAAAGAATAAAAAGCAGTAAATAAAAATAGAGTGAAGAAATGATGAGTAAATCAGAGATTCATGAGATCTCAAAATTAACTACTCTGTAGGATTACAGGTCTTACCTTGTGTGAGGGGCACTTGCATTTTACACTGATCAAAGCAGAGCTTTGAATACTTGACATAGGAGATGAAATACAAATCTTTGATTTGCCAAGTAAAAAGATAACCACAACAATAATAAGACATCAAAATAGATCTGAATGTCATGCTCCTGGGTGCAACCATAGTGATCCCTTATCTTCTGGCAGAGATGAAAAGGCAGGGAATTCAAGCTCATTATTGTAACAATTACTTTAATAAGTGTGTAAAAATGGGATTTGGTGGGGGTTTTGCTATTTGTTGTCATATTTGATATTCATTTTCCTTGTGATTGTTCAAAAATTGATAAATAATGCCTTTTATTAAAATGCACAATATGAGCAAGGTTTCCAGAGGTGTCTTGTGATGTTTGGACGTTTCACTTACACTGCATCTACACAGCAACAGACAGGACCATTTGACTGTCTATACTCTGAACTTGCCATAACTGTGACCAATTTGGGTAATATTTTCCTTTGACAGTCTCCAGCTAGGACATACTAGTCAGGACACATTGTTAGATGGCTTGCAGAGCAGTCAGACTGTGTCCAGCCTGCTTGGCAGGGGGATTCATGTCCGTCTGCATCCTTCTCTGCTGCTATATCCTAATGCCTACTCCCGCAGAATGGGCAATTGAACAATCTCCAAAAATAGCCCCCTATTGTAAACTCGGATTGAGAATGGAAAAACGCAACATTCCAAATATCAGTAACTTTAGCCCAAAAGATTTCTCTCCTTCAAAAGCTACCAACCCCACTACAGCCCAACTTCTGTGGGGACTCCGATCCCTCCCTCTCCCCAAATGTGCATTTCACAGTAGAAATGACAAAACAGTGAAAGAAAATAATCAAACAGAGAAACTGTTAGCAATGGTGCTGAAGGTGGTCTAAATAAATCAGTTAACATCCATTTCTCCTGCTGCAAAGGCCAGAAATGTCCATTGACAGCAGCTGGCTGAACTCATGGGGCCATTCTTTTCCTGTCCAACTCCCAAGTAAATTTCTGTTGTTAAAGGAAATTTTCTGTACTTGCAATAAGTATAAAATTTGTCACTTAATTAGGAAGTTTCTGCATTCTGAAGAAAATGCCATATAAATGTGAAATATTTTTATTAACATTTAATGGAGAAATTAGTTCTATATTGACACTACAAAATGGACTGTATTATTTTTATACTATGATATGCAAATATACTCATTGTTATTGCAGATTAGGAGATTGAATTTGATAATGTTTTTAATAATGTTCATTATATTTCCCTGACAAAAATACCCATTAAAATACCACTTAAAGATCATGAAGACTGCAGACATCTGAAATTAATTCCGATTTTTTTTTTTAAAAAGAAAGTTTTAAAAATTCAAATCTGCATTTTTCTATTTTTACAAATAGCCCACCAAATCAATATTTCAGCAGAGTGAATCAATATTTCAGAACACTGTGATATAAAGTAAAAAAAAATTGGTCTATTAACATCTTTTTATTAGCGTGTCAATTGCAGTGCACAAAATTTGCACATATGGGTAAAGAAATTGTTTCCTGAAAATGTGCAAATTGCTACTTCACTGAATGTAAATGAAGTGCTAATTGCTCTTTGCAAACAATATTTATGCAAATTATGCCCTACTATTACATTGCAGTGTGGAGTTTACATTTGCATTTGATGCATTTTTTTCTCCATCCATTTGACAGTGTCTGGACAAGGGGACTTGGGATATTACTCATTTTCTTTTCAAGACATTTTATGGAGATGTGAATGGGTGACGAATGAGAAAGGACCTGCAGGCACTAATACATCATGACCTAGAGGGGCAGAAGATCTAAATCTGTTCTGTTATTCTGGTTCATCATTCACTAAGCAAAGTATTTGCAATAAATGATTTATATAAAATTTTCCTTTTATTCCACTTGCCTTTTGACCTATGATGCATTTGAAAATTCTCTAGAAAAGCAATTTAAATAAAAATATCTGCTCCTTAGAACAGAAAGTAACTTGAAATAGCAGACACCATTAAACCAAACATTGAATTCAAAAGGGATATGTTTCACCTTGGGGAATTTTATTTTTTTTTTATTGATGTTAACCTAGTTTTAAGATTTTATTCATTTTTCTTTTTTTCCTCCATTAACATACCATTAATTTGGAGAATTCAAAACACCTTGTCTGTAATTTTCAAGTCATAAATAAGAAGAGCCTTGAATCCCTCGAAGAATGTATGTTTTGTAATATTCATGAACACCAACTGGAAGTTTTCATGTTGAAACCTTGAAAATACCCTTTACCCTTATTAATATTGTATTTTCTGAGGTGAAAGCCTTCTACACTTGGTATTATTAGTTTTCACACCAGCTTCATAGAATCAGAGAATAATTTTGGTTGTAAAAGACCTCTAAGTTCATGGAGTCAAACCATTAACCCAGCAGTCCTAAGCCCATCCATGTGGTTCAGATTAGTCTTTCATAGTTTAGTTTCCTAAAATTCGGTCTCTGATCTAAAGCATGACCTTTTTTCTTTTAATGATGTCATTTACGGGCTACCAGAACTTCAAGATCTCAAGGTTGCTGGTAGCTTGCTCCCAAAAAAACAGAAGGCAAAAATTCAGTGGAAGGAGTTGGTTTTGGTTCCTTTGAGGTTGGACAAATGGGACACACCACCATGGCAGTGAGAAATCAGACACAATGCAATCTTAATTATTTCTGGAGGGAGGGAACAAATATGCCTAGGTGACCTGGCTGGGACTCTCATGCATGGTAGGAATTAGCTCTTCTTGCTCTCTGGAAGCAGGCAAGCTGCCTTCCCCTGGAACTGTCCAGCAGCCTGTCTTTCCCTTTCTACCTACACTGATTCTCCTGGCTTTGGCAATACAGCCATACCACTCATGTCCGTAGGATGAAGTGTCAAATCCTTCCTCCTTTGGTAGTTCTGGTGGTTGTGTTGCATCTGATGGCCACAGAGCCCAGCTCAGCCCTCAGGATCCGCTCTCCCAGCAGTGGCTTTTCTGTGGCCTTTTCACTTTTTCACCTTTCTGTGCCAAGGGCAGGGCAAAGCAGCAGCATGTCATGAAACCCTGTCTCACAGGGACAGAAGGGAAAAAGGAAGCTGAACAAACAATGCAAAACTCCAAAGCCAGCCTGTAGTGTGCTGTTAATTTTGGGAGAGGT
Source organism: Xenops minutus (assembly GCA_035221455.1). Lineage (NCBI taxonomy): Eukaryota > Metazoa > Chordata > Aves > Passeriformes > Furnariidae > Xenops > Xenops minutus. Next base: position 54,769,694 of record JAWWEE010000158.1, read on the forward strand.
CTTCAAAACAGAGAGGATGTGTATGGCATAACCCCACGTAAGTGGTAGGTCTCCAGGCTTTGCATTTTGGAGCATCTCTGAGGATTTCTCACTTTGAAAAACCTTTCTACTGTGAGTACTTTCACACCCAGTCTCTTCTTTCTCTAAGGAGAGATGGGAAACAGGAAACTTTTTCCTTTAGTGCAGAGCTTTCCATGATGGGTTACTTGAACTTCCCTAAGGTATTGCTGGTAGAGTGAAACTGTGGAATACTTTTAAGAGATGCATGAATCTTCTTCCCCCAGCCTTAGAGATGGCTTCTCTGTCTTTGGAGCTATCCAGTCCTCAGGTACTTTCCAGGGAAATACTCAAGTATCCCTCAAATTTAGCTCTAGTTTAGCAATCGGAATTTCTTAGTGATTGGATGCATAATTGAGTTCCTCTGGCTTACCAAGCTGAGCTGCAGCAGCCACTTCTGTCCACAATATAAAATGCCTTAATTCAACCCCCCTGAAATGTTTTAATTCAAATTTTATGGGAAATGCTTTGAACTAATGTGTTTTACACCAAACACATCTCCTTTCTTCTTCTTGGTGTCCTCCTTACTAATGCTGAATGCAAACTGCTGCACCCAGGACCCCGGGTAGATTCTCATCTCTTAAGCACTGTCTTGACTTCAGTTTTCTCTCTGTAACAACATTCTACCTTCAGTGAGTCAGACTCTGTTTATGATCACATTTTTAATTACTCCAGGGAACATATGTTAATTCTCATTCATCTTCAGATTGAGGAATGTTGTGAGAGTCAGGAGCCATATGGCTCCCATCTACAGAGAGGGAAAAGGTGTGTCAAATTCCTCACTCCATTAGCTCCCAACAAGATTAAATTTACATACAAAGCTGAGCACAGATTTGGTGCCAGCAAGATGAGGGCTCAGACCTGCAGCCAGTACGGCATGGGCATCCCTCCTAGCTGCAGGGTTCTCCAAGCACAGATCACAGCCACAGGGCACTGCAAGCCTGCTCTGCCTCCTCTAGGGCATCAAGCACAACATGAATGCCCACAGGATCTCTTTCAATAAATGATTAAATTTTAGCATATCATGTGTCAATGCTCATCAGCTGCTTAAACACTCTGTAATCAGGTGGTTTAGCCTGTTCTCTGCGCTGGGTATGTCCTTTTTGGGGCTAGGAAAGTGGTGTGAGGAGAAAGAAAGTTGCAGCCTGAGTCTCTGGAGTTTCAGTTCCTTAGGGTTAAAGCCACGGATTAGAGGCTTCAGAGTTAGTTTCCTCTACTCCCTGGACCTCAAAGACACTTTTTGAGGACAGACTCTTTGCATTTGTCAGTCCAGGTGCATTAAAGTGCACAACTTGTCCCTAAAGTCAAAATCAGGACCTTCTCAAAAGAATAACACTGAGGCAATATTACATCTAGTAATAGTGAGGTAATACCAATGTAATCACATCCCTAACCCTTTTCATTTTGAAAGTAATTATTTTACTCTTGGTTTTCTTCAGCTGTCGACGAAGACATATATAAGGAGCAATCTGGGTCCAGCCCTTTCTCAGGCACCCAGGACAGAAAAGCTGGCAGGATTCCAGCCGAGGGCTGATCACTGGCAGATAAAGGGGTTGTAGAGGTGTCACCAAGGGCACACTTTGATCTTCAGGTTTTTATTACTGGTGATGACATGTGAGAAGGCAAGGATGTTGTTTGCTCTTGAACCTGAGATTAAATTTCTAGTCCTGGCAGTTAGGAAGGAATAAACCCAAACAAATCTTTGGGAACACGCAGCATCTCATCTGGCAATCAGAGGAATACAAAGGCATATTGCTATTTTTAAATCAGATTTTCCGAGAACAACTGCAGTTTAAAATATATGTATAAATAGCAATCCCTAGAGCCTGCTAATGCTAGTCTCCTCCTGAACGAACAGCTTCCAAATAGTTTGTAGAAGGCATCAGATTCCCTAATACCTCTCACACTGGTGCTAAAGCAGTCTCCCACACACATGCACAGACAAAGAAGCTATTTGGCATTTGCACCTCAGTCATTTGAGAACAAGCTCTCACCCACAGTGCCCAGATATGAGGGAAATACATGTCTCTCATACACATGAATATTTTATTATCCCATGACAAGGCCTCCCCTCTCATCACCCCAGAGCAAGGGGGATGCTGCCAGAGTTGGCTGTCAGTCTCCCAGCATATGCCAGCTCTCAACATCATCACCCCGCTGCTGCAAACCTGCAGTATGGAGACAGGAAAGTCTTATAAGATGTCAAGTATAAAACAAGTCCACACCAGTGGATATTTGATTCTGTTTCACAATTACGATTCCCTAATTCATTCTCTCTTTGTTCTCTGAGGGCTGCCTGGGTAAGGGTGCTCTCTCCTACATGAATTGCCATCTGCTCACTCCAGTGCAGCAGGAAAGCAGCTTCAAACCAAAGCAGTCTCGTGCTCTTTCTTGTTTTGTTAAAGTGATTCAAGATTTCAAGTTACCAATACTTTTAAAAAATAAATAAATAAATAAAGATAAGAAACCAAAGGAGCAGTGTTCCAGTGACCCAGGGATTGTGAGAGAGGTGTTAGATGCCCAGCCAACAGTGGGATTATCTACTCCACAGAAGCGTTCATGGTCCCTCTGAGGAGGGAGGAATGGGATGCCTGAAGGCTGAGAGCATTGAGTGAGAAGCTGTTTGAACGCATGAAAGCACCCTGCATTTTGTTGCTGTTGTATTAATTCCTGACCACTGGGGGAAGAATTATCTGGTGTGGTAAAAACCTCCTGTCTCCCTGATGGCATTTATTCCTATTGGACAGTGTGAGTACTGCAGAGGCTGTTCCCCTTACCTTTCTTTCCTCTGTCAGGCTGCAATTTTACTGCTTTGTTTGACTTTGCAACAGAAATTATTAACAAAAATGTGATACCAGTAGTGCTGCTTTGCTGATGCGACTCAGGGCCTTCAATCCAGTGATAGCTTCTCCAGTGTAGGTTATAATTTGGAGGCCAAGCCTGTCGAAATCCAGCACAAAAATTCCAAGACATTGTATAATTAATATAATTTATTCAAATGACACATTAGACCATGGGGTTTTATTTATTCCGATAAAGTCTGCCTCTTTTCCCCATTTCCATTTCTAAGCTGCAATCCTGGAGATGTTTTAAAACAAGTATATAACCTATTCATCACTGTTGGCAAACATCCACCAAAATCCAAAGTTAGCCTTGATTTTAGTCCTAGAGCAAACATACAAATGATCCATTCCCAAAGGATGTGGTAGCTTTAATTAGCTTCAACTTCTAATATTTTTCAGGACATTATTTTCCAAAAGCCACTGTTTCTCTTGTAACCTTTAATTTTCCAGGAACTGATTATAGGCTATAAACCATTTGCTTAAGCTCAGAAACTTTGTCTTTTACCCAGCATATCTAGTGAAGCTTGGACAGGGTCCCATATTTTTCCTTTAGAGGAGAGTTGGTTCTTCTCTTCCAAGCCCTTCCAAGAGAGGTTTGCTGTGACTGGCAAGGGCCACAAGCCTCAGTAAAGCATCTCTTCCCAGATTACTTCCTTGGCCATCAAACCAACTCCACCACAAGACTGCCTTCCAGCATCCCAAGTGTTGTCTTCACAACTAAACTTTTCAGAGGTGACTTTTTCTCTTCCTTAGAGAGGAAGAAAGTGGCAGTGGGGAAACATTCATAAGCTACAAGGACTCCAATGGCTAAAGACCAACTCGTTGAGATGTGCAATAGAAAATTTGCCTCATAAAATCATATTGGCCATAGACAGAAACTATAAAACCATACTAGACTTCTCCTAGCATCCTACATGACTGTGTGGTTTTATTTTCCCCATAACAGTACATAGCTGCATTTCACCCCCCACATGTGGAACATTTAAAACAATTTTGTTGCTGATTTCTGTTGGCTGAGCTTTATGTTGGATAATTTTTTTTCAATCTCCATAGTCAACTGCTTGTGAAAGAGACCACACTACTCTAATGACAATGATGTATTCAGTTTAAATATTCCCAATTGACACATCTGGGGGTTTTGTTTGTTTTATATAACGTAACCCAGGTAAGCAGATATCAATAAATCACCTGTGTTCCATGCTCAAGAGTTCCAATCTATTTAATTGCTTTTCAACTCACCTTTTTTTTGCATATATCTTCCTTACTCCATAGGATACAGGGCACAAATATAAAACCTTTCATGCAAAGTAAGACAGCCTTGAAGCTTGTTTCCACCCCAGATTCCTCAGCAATAAAAACCCCTGTCCAGGAGACAGAGAAAAGGAAGAGATATGAACAACAGCTTGACATTTCCAGAATCATTCCCACCTTCCCCATTTTCAATGACAACTTCAGGGATTTTGGTTACCCACTGTTTCAGAATTAATGAGAGTAAGTACTGTCTTCCAACCTGCTCTAATAAGCAGCTGTGGGTTAACTACCTTTGCTAGTCAGGGACTGAGTTCCTAAAATCTCTTCTCAAACTTCAGCAAAGCAACAATTTTGCTGTCATTGTTCCTGCAGCAGAGTTCACGTAAAAAAATGCTCAGGAAGCTTCCTCGGGGTGAGTATTATTTTGTACTTTTTATGGTGCTGAGTTTCGTCATTTCAAATAAAAAAAACAACAAAACCATTTTAGCTGAAAACATGGAACTGTTCTTTGTGTCTAGAAAACATAATGCTACAGTGCTTTCTTTGGCTCTAAATGTACACCTATAAACACCTTAACCAAGCACTCAGCACATGCTATTGTTCCTCCCACAGCGGCAGAAACTGCCTTGGATTTGAACCTTGGAAGCATAGGAAATGTGAAGTGGATACAGAAAGGGAGGATATTTCTCTCCAGCTGACAGCTCAAGGTTATTTCAGAAGAAAATAATGTGTTGCTAAAGAGATTTCTTTCTCTTTTCTGATAATAAAGTTGCAACATGCTGGATTTGACTGCTTCTCATTATAGCAGAGCTGAACAGGTCAGAGCGTGGGCAGGTTCAATTTGTTGTTCTGGTGTGCAAGTGGCAAAAAGCTTTCTTTCTCTTATGCTGAGGGAGTTAAACCTTCGATCTTCATAAGTACAGACCACACTGGGCAAGGTTTAGCAGAAGGCAGGCAATTTCTCCAGGCTTCCCTTCATGCAAAATATCTCTGCATTTTCATGGGTTATAAAAGTCAGAGAAAGGACTGATGATCAAAATTTCAAAACTCCAAGAGCCTTTACAAATTTAAAGAGTAAAGAGGAGCACTCAGACTCAATGTTATATCTGCTGCAACAGGACAGCTGTGACAGACTGCTCAGGGTCCTGTTTCGAGGAGTTGGGCAACATCTGACTGACTGGCACATGTCATTTACTGATGTCCAGAGCTACAGAACAATTCTTTTGCACCTTGCAGGCTTTTCCTGTAAAAGAAGGAGTATATAACCCTTCAGATTGTGGTGTCATACCATCCTCTGCACAGCAAAAAGTGCTAGGAAGGCACCAAATGTGAATATTTAACTTTGAGATTATTCAGTAGTGGGACAGAATGACAGAGCATTGCACATGCAGAAAGGCCTCCTGTGAAGGAGTTTGTATTGCCACCTTTTTCCTTTTCTGCAGATTTCATAGTTACTAGTGATAAAGAAAATGAAAATTAACCTGGTTAATTGATTTTGCCCTCTAGGTCTAAGTCCAAGCCCTCCAGGTTGGTACTGAATTACCCATTACAGCAATAGCAAACTGCTGTCTGTTCTCCAGCTGACTTTCCCAGCTTCATGTTAAGTTTCCCTGTGTTGTGCCTGTATACTTAAAAGACAGTTCAAAGTCACAGATGGGCAGCTTTAATGGTTCACTGCCTTGGGTAGGGGTGGTCCTGCTCTTTCCACGCCACCACTTATTTTCCACCATTCTCCTGCTACCTGAGCTGCTCTGGTCCTCAGAGGATCCTCAGAGAATCTCTTGCTGATCTAACACAACTGCCAGAATATTAAGGTGTTAAAGAGCTGGTTAATTTATAGATATATATTTATATTTAGGTGTTTTCCAGATGAGTGAGTCAAATCGGCTCTGTGAAAAGTGAGAGAACCACTAGATTTTGCACAAGCAAAGAAGCAAGAACACAGCATTAAGCCTGGTGGTAGAGACCCTGTTGGCAATCCATAAGAAAAAGTTCTTCATTAGGTAGGTTAAGGGAGACAGGAATGAAAGGCAAGCAAACAGGTCCACAAGGACCTAAGTTTTTGGCTAGAAGTAGACATGCCTCTCTTGGCAGGCAGCTGCTCCTCCACCACAGGTCTTCACCCACCACACACCAACAGCCCGGACCTTTGATGTGGCCCACATAACAAAGTCTGGTGCTAACTCTGGTCTGGGAGTTGGAGCCCTGAACTGGGATAACTGCACCCAATTTCCACACAGGGAAAATGGGAGAATTGCCCTCTTCTGGGAAAGCAGGGAGGCTTTCTGTGTAATGCAGGGGTGACGTCTTACTGGGAGTCGCTATCTGGGAGAAAAGGGGCAGAAACTGTGCATCCATGAGGTCACCACAGCCCCACATTGTGGGTGCTGCTACAGCCCTGTCCAGAGGGCAGAGTCATCAAGGCAGGCTTCTGTCATCTGGGTTTCTCTCCTGGTGAGCCCCAGTCTTTAGCTCCAGCACTGGAGGGGGTAAAGGACTTTGCCATTAGGAAAAGGTCAAATCAGGAATGACTATTAAATTTATGGAGAACAATGAAATGGAGAAAGGCAGGATCACTAGAGGTCAAAGATGTGGAATGAGCAATTCCTTACTGAATTTTTTTAGAGCATTCCTAGGTTGCATGGAAAAAACAATTAAGAGGTATACTTGCAGTATCTAATATTTTAAGTTTGCTTTAATAGTCCTTTACATCATTATGATCAGTGCTGTGAGTGCATAAATATCCCCATCTCTTCAACATTTTCTTCCTGACAGGTTAGTTTTCTACCCACAGAGATATTGATGAGACACTTTTGTGCTCCAGATATGTGCATTTTTCTGCATTTTCAAATAGGAACCACCATTATCTTTTTGCAAGCTGAATATTTTTATACATCATTTACTAGTGACTAATGTGTGCTTCACCCATGGGCTCCAAGGACTGTCATTTATCTTCCATAATGACCACAAGTTCTTAAACAACCAGCAACGTACTCGCTGCAAAAGATGATCACAGAAGACTCTTAGTTACAGCAAATGGAAACAGAGCAAAATGTCTGTTATAGTTTACTTTGGAAACAACAAAAAATACATATTTCTCTTGTGTGAAATGCAATATAAAGTAAAAGAAGGTTTTAAATAATGCAAAAATGTAAAGTTTCATTTCTGTTCCTGAAGTCAGTTTGTCATCTGGGAAAAAACAATGTAGCTGCAGTGAAAATCAAAAGAAGCCTACAACACTAAACTTCCTAGTGTGCTGACTGCCTGGGATTTTTTACTGCCACTGAACATTTTCTATATCAATGTTATAAGCAACTATACTCATGGGTTACATTTGAGACAAAGCCACTGTGGCCACAGGACACGAAATACCAATGTTAAGCCAGTGGCTTCATTTGAAAGCAAATTGGATGCAGTTTTCTGCAGCAGAAGATGCATCCCTTAAAGCAGCCAGATTAGCCATGCAGTTTTTTGATGCACTCCCTTGTAGCACCTGGACAAGTTTGTGCCAGAGCATGCTGCCGCATCTCCTCGATGGAAGCTGATAGGCAATGAAATCTCCCTGTGGGTTAAACATGAGCAAGAGAGACAGTATTGCAGACAGAACTCACTCTTCACGCCACACAAGATAAATTTTGGGAACTCTGCCCAAGCTATGCCAGTCAGAATGTTCAAGAATTAAATTCTGAGCAGTTCTGCAGGTGGTAGGAAACTTTTGGGTCCTTACAAACCTTTTGTATTTGCAACTGTTGTGTGAGTCATTCCCAGTGACAATATGAGCTCATTTTATATGTGTTTCTAATGATTTCAAGTGCTCTATTTGACCTTGATTTTCATGGGAAGGAAGCTCAATGCTTGTTTGGATGTCTTCTTTTAAGGATTTCCTCTTCTGCAGTTTTACTGGCAGCTCAACAAATAGTTTCCCTAGTGCCAAATAAGTTCCAGCTATGCAACCATTTTTCCACATGCTTTCAGATGCTATAAAACAGCTTTATCTCCATTCTGTGTCTTGGGGTTGAGTTATTTTTTAGTATCTTTCCTCCTATTAATAAAAAGCAATGGAGTGATAAATGTGTGTTTTACACAATACACATCACTGTGGATGGATCTTGCTGCTTCCAAGGGCACAGGCAGCTCCTGCTGTATGCAGGATCCATACAGCCTCCTCCTGTCAACAGGATAACCTACAAAAAGCACAACCCCAGGGAGCCTTTCATCAGCACCATTGGCCAGGTGAAGGAGCAGGTTCTCTGCAGAGAGAGACCAGAGCCAAATTTAAACAGAAACTTCTTTGTCTTCTTTGGAGACATTACCCTTTTACTAATGTTCACAGGAGGGTAGCATATCTTTCCCTGTCAGATGTGCCCGTAATCAATAGTATTATAGATAATATTGACATCAGATTACAACAAAAATGGTCACACTTTACATCTGTAAACTTGACCAATTTCTGGTTTCAAGTATCTCACAGTTTGATATCATACCAGATTCTAGCTGATTGCTGATGTCCCTAAATTCTTGCTCTCTCCACCTTTCCATACCTGTTTACAGAAGCCTGCCTAAACTAGAGAAGTGTGTCTGATGAAGACTCTGTTTTTTTCCTACCTACGCAAACTCTGTTCATTGCTTTTGGTTGCAGAGATCCACAGAAATATGCTAAGATGAACATTTTCTAAGCTCTTTAGTAGTTCATAATGATTAATTTATTGGTTATACACCCACAATACCTGTAACAGATAAAAGAGATCTGATTTTCAGGGTCTGAGATTTGAAAAGTGAAGACTATGACAATTCAAAGTCCCTGAGATAAACTTTTCCTGTCTTTAAAAGTTACTAATTGACAAATATAATTGCACTGAAGCATGTTTTCATATCAGAGCTTGTGTGTTTGCCCAGGTATGCTTCCTTTGCTCCTCCAAAATGCAGTCGCTGATAAAGATGGATGGCTTTTGACAAGCAACATGAATCATTTTCAGAAATCTGATGAGACAACTGTGTGCTCAGATAGTTTTGCATGAGTCAAAAAAATGCTGAGCTTGGAGAATATCCTTGTCTCCATATGTGTTTTGTAGCATCAGTAATACGTACCTTGGGAGCACTTAATCTATAGTATCAACTCTATTTATGGTGTCTGGAGTTTTACATGGCTAAAGTAATTACTATGATAAATGCCAGCAATATTTTAAAATTAACATTGAAGTTTCCTTCTATTTAGAAGGAGAAGATACTTAATTGGCAAAGATGGGATTACAGTAAATTCCATTGCTAATTAGGGTCTGATTTTGCATAGCTGATGCACAAAGGGATCTGTATTTTCATGTGAAGTCAGTTGATTTTCTTGACTTCTAGAGTGCTGGAGTGGCCAAAAGATCAGGTCTTGTGACTCTTTTCCTTGTTCACCTCCTCAGTGATTTCAGCTTCACCTTTTTATTCCAGTGAAGGAGTCAACAAGTCTTCTGTGCCTCCAAGCACAACCTACAGCTGAGCTGCCAGATGGACAGAGAAGTCAAACTCCATCCATTCCTTCACCACTGTGGTAACATCACACAACCAATAACAGCAAAGAGGCTCAAGAATGGTCCCCAGCTTCCTCCAAACCACTTCCAAAGCACATGAATGTAGATCTAACTCTAATCAATATGGGTTCTAAATAACCGGAGGTCACCAAAGGTTTGGGACAATTCACAGGAAGCTATCACCACCATCAGTAAGAGAGCATGACTGAACAATACCCTCCAAAGGAGGATGTTCAGCCTCTGCCATGGACTGCTCTGGTGCTGCAATAAGTCATTTGTTGCTCATGAGTGTTTGGACCAATAAAATGTTACAGTATCGCAGTCTAATTTTTGTGTGGCATCCCAATAGATAAAAAGCACTCTCCAAGATGAAAATATTTCCTCTGAACTGGTAAAGGAGTTCCGAGGTATTAAACATTCTGCAAGACCTTTGGATCACATAGTTGATTCAGTCTAATGGTTACTGCATTGAGAGAGGTCAGTCCTTGTTCCTGCAGCCTACCTGCTTTCTTTTTCCCATGCTCCCAGCTCTACGTTGCTGATTCTCTATTTGTGACTGAGGTGGTTTTCCTGGTCCTTGCTGGACTGATTGAACTCACCAACCTGGCAGAAGACTAATGCAACAAAAAGCTGTATTGGCTTACACAAGAGTCAGGCTGGCAAACCAGGGCTGCTGCTGGAGTGCAGGTGAGGGTGAGGGGGAACAGAAGAGAAAGGAAGATGGGAGAGCTCTTTTTATAGTGAAAATTAATAATTGGGTTGCCTTGATTGTGTTATGTGATCATGCCTTCTTTTGAGGAAAGGAAATTTCTGTTTCAGAGAACAGCCATGGTATGCAAAGTCTTTCCCACCTTCATTCTTTCAAATCTCCTGTAGCATCAAATAAACTAAGAACTATTTCTTGGCAGTACGATAATTTTGGGGAATACTCCATTTCAGCACTTCTCTCTGCAGAAGATGCAGACATTTATGCTGGGAAGGCAGAACAAGGAAATTCTCCACTGCTCTTAGTTCACCTCTACACTTGTTTAAACTCTGGGAAAAAATAAATAGTTTCTTTCTTTTGTCAAACACTTGATCCTGCCTGTAGTACATCCATGTCTCACCCTATAGGGCCAGAGCCTCTAGGCACTAACCATGCCTTGCAATCAGGGGAGTATTACTAACATATAAACTGCATTATAAAGTGAATACTAAATTATATACAGGGACAATTTCCCCTTCCCCCCCTTTACCACCAGTGAGTAAAAGGAGCCCATCTTTCATAGGCATGTCAAAGAGCTATAGTTCATGACTGGGAGAAAATTACAAGGCAGTTTTTATAGCAATTCAAGAAAGGGATCCCCACTATGCAAATAAAATATATCTATGCAACACTTTATGGCAGCCTCAGCTGCTGCACAGCCATCAACAGACCACAGCTCTCCTGTGTGCTCCTACATGGATTTCTTCAGGACATGGGAGAAAACTGGCTGCAAACAGTGGGAGAAGGTGATGGCACCTGCATGTCTGTCCCTTGACCTCTCTGTGCTGTCTGTACTCAACCAAGGTTTTTAAATACTAGGTTGATTAACTTATGGATTTTGCTTTTTACTCAGTGTCCTTTGTCCCTGAGCCCTGCTCACAGCCTCTGATATTTTTAATAAAATAATGTCTGTGCTTTTTCAAAATGAGAAAAAGTTTCAGGCAGTGAACGGAGTCAGCAGATACCTGATATAATCATATATTCAGCTACAATGTCTTCATTTAACCTGAACACAAACTGCAGGGCCTTTCCCTCTTTTCCTCAGGAATTATTCCTGTTTTGCATTCCAGAACACTTGTCACCCTGGTGAATATTAATTAAAAGTTCCAATTAATTAAAATGTCAATTAATTCCTTTATTTTATTCTTCAGGGTAATCTTGTATTCTGTGCAAGAGAGAGCAGCAAGTAAGCTTACCAGAATTAAATAGAACAAATTTCAGTGTTAAGTGCTACACTGTGGATCCTGAAGAAGTGATTGTCTGGTCAAGGGAGAGAGAGTTTGAGGCAGTGCATCCATGACAGCAGACAGACCAGCATATTGCAACAGTTTGGGGACCACCTATGGCTAATTTACAAATTCCAGCTGTAATTTTATGAGTGCTTTTGCATTTATGAGCTGTGAACATCATTTGTTGCTTATCTTAGAGAGATGGAATTGCAACTCCATGACCATCTCTGAAATAGATCTAAAATACATCTCTGAGGTGGTCAGGACCATGACAACTGTGCTGTAGCAGGCCAACATCTGCTTATGGCCTCAGCAAAACCATTTTTCTAGACTTAAATCCTAGCAGGATAGAAACCAAGCAGAAAATCACCAGTTTGACCACAATGATCACAAGGCAGGAAGGGAATAGAAGTTGAAACTACAGATTTTTTTTCCACTGGAGTTGAAAACTTTTTGAATCAAGAAAAAATAAATAATGTGGGAAAACTTCTTCAAGAGTCAGCAGAAGTGCTGTTGTTACCCCAACAAGCATGTGCAAAGGAGTTAATTTTGGGATAGCAACAACTTTGTCGTGTGGGATAGACTTATTCCAGGTGTTGCTGAAACAGAAAAAGACCTGTTGGTGTATTTGCACATGGAAATAGAAAAGAAATGAACTGTCTATCCAGAGTGTCACCATGGAAAACATTATTTTTTTTTTATATATAATATGGGAATTCTGATCAATCCCTTCCACAGACAAAACAACTAATCTTTAACTTGTTTTGGAAGGAGAACACTAATCACAGCACTAGCCGTGGGAGTTTAATAACATACAGATGAAAATTCCCATACATGTAAAATCAACATATTGGCATTTTGTTTATCTGGATTTGTTGATTTTCTACTCTGTTATTGTTTAATTTCCTTGCAAAGTTTCTCAGAAACCATAGTTATTGTATCTTGTTTCCTTCTCTTCCTCTCCAGGGGCAGGGCTTTCCAGATCAAGGCAAACAATGAGTTTGCACAGCATCCTCAGATATAATGAAATGCTGCTTTGTAGACCTTTCCTGTCAGCTCACACAGATGATTCTTTTGAGAGACCTGAGTTACCTTTTAAAATATGTGCTTGACTTTAATAATAACTGACCACAAAAAGCAGTGCAATATACATAGACTTTCCTTCTCTGTTTTATTTTTCTACAGTATTTTTCTAAACCCAGTTATATCATTATCACAAGCAGGATTTTTCTTACCAAAAAAAATCAACAATGTGACTTTTGTATCTTTTGTATCACCTTGACTCCGTCTACAGGCTTAGAAGCACTTCTAAGACATAACTCCTCTCATTCTAAAATAGATTATATGAACTGTAGCAGGGGCCTTGCATTGTCAGCTATGAGGTAAACACAAACATTGCAGAGCAAGTGGCAGACAAATTTTTTTTGTGAGTCTTTACTGGACAGAGAAAATCCAGAAGTCAGCCTCATTTTTGTGTCTGATTTTGCATCTTTAATGTCAGTTCTATAACGCGTGAGTGTCTCATAATACAGGAGGTTTATTTGAGCAAAAATCCATAATTACTTTTCTTTCGGCTTGTTTTGGTTTTTGCAGAGATAAAAAATAATCTGAGGTTTCTAAGGTGGTTTGTTTTCGAATTCAGGCTGTCCAGTGATGTGGTTACAGGTTAGCACGCAGAAATCATGTGTTAGCTTTGTCCATGTGCAACTTCACTCAGGAGTTACATTCACCTCACAGAGAAACAAGGGGGCATCATGACACAGTCCCAAAGACCACCAGTGAGTTGAGTTTCTCTAAGCAAGACCAGCTCTGTGTGTTTCCAGATTATAAAGAGGAAGATGCTGTGAGACTTCAGAGTTTTTAACTTTCAAAGCCTGAAATGGCAGATCTGCTCAAACACTGCTGCTGACAAAGGCATGTGAAACTGGACTACATCAGATTCTTCTTCTGAGTTTGAGTTTTAGTGACTGAGCATTTGAAATTGCTGTTTCTAAAGTTCCAGCTGGAATGTCAAAGGATTTCATTAGCAGCTAACCCTGTGGATTGGCTGGCTGATCCTTTCACATATACCCAAAGACATAATGCACCTCTCACATACAAAGGAGAAGGTACTTTCAAGTTATGACACAATTTGCACTGGTCTAACTACAAACTGGAGGCCCAAGTGGCTGGAGTTTACTGGAGTGCACTGCAGGCAATGTGTTCCTTTTGTTGTCACCTCCAAATAGTCCCTGTCCCCACAAGTTTCTTCCCTGCTCTTTTGAGACAATTCACCCTGACAATTCCCATGGAGTAGCGGGAAAGGAAAGCATGGATTGTCTTGACAGAACTCTTTAAATAAAGTCAATTGACTGGAAAAGTGAGTATCTGCCTAAGGCTCCTCACTCTGGAAGGACCCAGACTACTTTGCTGCACATTCTTGTAAAAATATTTGCCCAAGCTTCCTCTTGTGATAGCAAAAAATGATTGTCTAATTGGGGAAGGCAGAGCAGCAGATTAGCACACAGTACACTGAATAACATCCCAACATCTGCTGTCACAGATTTGCTGACAGCTGTTTCTGCAGAGTAGCTGGAAAATCTGATAATCCTAAACATGAAATTTCTTGTTATCTGTGCAAAGGCAAGTGCCAGTTTCTGATACGACCCTAAAGAATGATCTGCAGTTTTGAGTAAATGCTGCCAGCTATGTCTGGACGTCTCCTTTAGCACGTCCTCAAGAACACACAGCTGGACACAGCTACACCAGGGCTGCTTCCCGCAAGGTGACACTTCTAGCACCCTTCCAGTACTTAAAGGAGCTATAAAAGTACTGGAGATGGACTTTTTACAAGGTCATGGAGTGACAGGAAAAGAGGGAATGGCTTCAAACTGAAAGAGAGCAGGTTTAGATTAGATATTAGGAAAAAATAGGGATGGTGAAACACTGACACAGGTTTCTAAGAGAATCTGTTGATGCCCCTTCCCTGGAAGCACTCAAGGCCAGACTGGATGGGGATTTGAGCAACCTGGTTTAGTAGAAGGTGTCCCTGGAAATGGCAGAGTGGGTTGAAATTAAAAAAATCCCTTCCAACCCAAAGTATTCTCTGATTCTAGGGTATACATGAAGAAGGACTTTGGTCCCCAAGGGGTGTTTTTCATACTCCATGCTTTTATTCTATCAGAAGCTTCAGAGAGGATCTAGGTTGAAGACCTCTGCTGAAGTGAACTTAGGAAAGACACATGACTGGTGTGGAGACTCCATGAAAGTTTTGAAGTCCAGGGAATATTCCAGAAACTTTCCCTTCACTGGGTCCTTGTTAGCATGGGTGGCAATGAGCCAACGCAAGCCTGTGCTCTCTGCTTAATGAACCCATGTCCAATCTGACCGTAAGGGACAGTGGAGTTTAGCACAAACCTACAGCTGGGTTTGTTTTGCAGTGAAGACCTGCTGTTGCAAGCACTCAGAGGATGCATCTGAGCAGCGATGGAAACCAGACAAAGGGCTATGTGAACAAGACTGAATTCTGCCCCCCCCACTGCCAGGTTTAGGAGAGATGTGCTCATGGAGTTTACCAGGGTATTAGTGCTGTCAAATACTTGTTTTCTGATGAGTCCAGTCTTATGCTGAGACCTGGGTATAACATTTGGTGGCTACAACTTATTTTAACTACAATGGTAAAGAATGAGAGCAAGGCAAAACTCTGAAGCTTTTCCCTTAATTAACATTTTAAAACCTGCTCTTACTGTAAATGGCACACAAACACGACTAATAGCGAGAGTCAATCCTAATAAAGCTTTTGCAAATCACAGTTATCTGCATGGCAGCCCACAATCAGCAGCAGCGTCAGACGCGTGTGAAATCCTGAGTACGGGCACTGCTGAAGAGGCCCATTAAACACAATTCTCATTCTTGGTTTCACAGATTAGTGAGTAGCTGCCATGCCCAGATGCCATTTCATGGTCAGGTAACACCAAGAGAGAAGCAGAAGTTCCTTCTGTCGTGGGTGAACTGGGCCTTATCTGACAACTGGGATCACGTATAGCCCTTTAAAATACAAAAATCCTAAAGAAAAAAGTTTAACCTCTGCGAAAAGCAGTATTAAAAACTACCAAGCACTGTTATAACAGATCTGTTAGATGGGGAGAAAATGGGAATATTTCTCCTCTTGGTCTTTTACCAGTTAAGGACACAGTTCTGTAGAGCTGCCTGTTCCCTCAATGCAGTAGGTTTTGGATTTGCTACTAGTGAGTCATGGGGCTA
This sequence comes from Xenops minutus, assembly GCA_035221455.1. Taxonomy (NCBI): domain Eukaryota; kingdom Metazoa; phylum Chordata; class Aves; order Passeriformes; family Furnariidae; genus Xenops; species Xenops minutus. Next base: position 54,785,577 of record JAWWEE010000158.1, read on the forward strand.
TTGCTCCAAATGCAATTTTAACAAACAGGTTGGTGCCACGGGAACTTTTAAGTTTGGTTTTAAATACATGAATTGCATGTTACAGACCAAATTTACACTTCTTCAGGACATACCTCTTGGATGGAGATTGCCACTGCCCTGTCAGTTGGTGGCTTTGTTTCCCCAAACACATTAGCTCCTGTCAACAAGATAAATTTGACTCTGCCTGAGTGCAGAAAACTGCTGTCCTCATTACATTTATGGTACATCCAATTGATACAGAAGAAATGCCAAACCTCCTATTTTGTTGCTCCAACAGGTGTCAATTTCAGAAGTCTAAACACTAATTTTAGAAGTTAAATGCATGTGGATGATGTATTAAAGCCTGTACTTAACAGATAAAAAAGCCCAAATAAAACTGCACCCATTTCAGGTGCCTGGGTGTCCATGCTATCTTTGCATACACAGGCATATTCACCATTCTCTCCTTTTGCCTGCTTTCCAGCCTTTGCAGGAGCAGGTGTGGAACAAAACAACTCACCTAAGTGTCTCTTTCAAAAAACAAGGAACTGAAAAACAGAAGGGAATTGCATTTCACTCTTAACATATAGAAATTATCACCATCCCAGCTCACCTGAGTATTACCCATTCATGTTGTGCTATAGCAATGGCAGCATTGACCAACACACAAGCTCCACATGGATGCTACAAGAGAAGGTCCTTATTGTGAGGTGGGTGAGATGGTTCTCTGTACAGACCTCCTCCCATGGCCTTACAGTGGCAGCGATGGCATGTGCTAAAAGTGATTTGGGGAACTGGTCTCTTATAGTGCCCCATGGTCACCATCACCACTCGGTTCCAAAGATCTCACGTTACATGGCTGGTTTCAAGAAGAAAACAAGAAAATTGAATCAGCCCTGAAGGTGTTGGAGTGGTGATAGAGAATCACAGAATCAAAAAATGGGTCAGGCTGGAAGGCACCACAGGGAGTCACCTGATCGAACCTCCCCGCTCAAGCAGGGTATCCCAGAGCACATGGCACAGGATTGTATCCAGACAGGTCTTGAATATCTCCAGTTGGGGAGACTCCACAACCTCTTTGCACAATCTGTTCCAGTCTGCAATCACCCACACAATAAAGTCCTTCCTCATATTCAGATGGAAGTTCCTGTGCATCAGTTTCTATCCATTACCTCTCATCCTAATGCTTGGTGCCACCAAGAAGAGTCTGGCTCCATCCTCTTGGCACCCTCCCTTCAGATATTTATAGACTTCGATAAGATCCCCCCTCAATCATTTCTTCTCGAGACTGAGCAGGCCGGACTCTCTCAGCCTTTCCTCATATGAGAGATGCTAAGGTCACTTAATCATCGTTATTGCCCTCTGCTGGATCAGCTCCCCATGCAACCAGAGAGTTTGCTCATAGTTTCTGCTCTTTCCCAGGTCTGGTTCACTGTAAAATGAATCATAAAATCATAGAATCATAGAATATCCTGAGATGGAAGGGACCCACAAGGATTATTGAATTCCAAACTAACTGGGCCAATATACCACAGCAGTATGGAACTTCAGTTTTTCACAGTGACAAATAAACACTGTTGGAAGTGTTATGCAAAACTAAGGATGTATTCCCCATACAACTAAGATCAGATCTTTGAAGCAGGGCAGTCCAGCAAAAGTCATTGTTACCATCACGTACCTCACACTGTAATTAGTTCACACACACAGGTTCATGTTTGGACCTTGCAGCCTGGAGAGAGACTTTTTTTAATTTCAGCACAACATATTTCATTTCATTAGTTTATTGCAGTAATTATTTTTGTTATTTCACATTTTTAATGCTTTTTAATTAAGCCAGGAGCTGTGACAGAGCATGAGTTACAGTGCAGCGCCTCACGCTTGTGTGTTCTTAACCATGAGCCTGAAGGCCGTGTGCCACTGAATGTGGAATGTATGAATTTCATGGGCTGTAAATGATACCCTCGCGTGCCTTACTGAGAAGATAAATGAGCTCACAAAGCAGAGGATTTCAGGAATAAGGATAAAAACCTGCACTGATCCCTGGACTGAACTCTGGACCACTGCACAAAATAGTCAGAATGCTTCAAAAGGGTATTAGTGCATCCCTGATACTCCAGAAACATTACCACAAACTCCTGGTTTATCCTTAATTTCAGTGGCATACACAAAATACTCTGTGGGTCTAAAGTAATGAAGTTTCAATATGTCAGATCTTATTTATTGATCTCTGCGTCTTTCCATCAGCAGAGACTGAGAGTGGCCCTGGCCATCCAGTTGGGAAGAATATGGTTCCAATCTTTCAGGCTGTGAAGTTAGACTGATTTTCTAATCATAATCTCACAGACCTGACAGAAGCCAAAGGAAATGTAATTCTAAGGCACATGGACACTTAAATCCCATTTTAAGCATGATTAAGGTTTAAGTGCCTGAGCGTCCCTGGCCTCCCTGGCTTTCACAGGCAGTTTGGGTTCAGGACCATCACTTTGTGTGTTCCCCTTTAATTTATGCAACTGGTGTATTTAGCAATATTAATAAAAGGTATATTTTATCCCCTTGATTTACGAAGATGTGTCTCACTTTCCAAATCAATTCAGTGCTCGGTACTTCAGCTTAATAACTTTGCAAAGGTCAGAAGCCATGCAAACTGACCTTCTGCGTGCTTTAACCCATTGCTCACATGAGGTACAAGCCTCTTTCAGGGTACCTGTGTTCATATGTTTTGCTGTAGATTTATCCCAGTTAAATGCACAGACACACTCAGGCAGACCCTGGCTTCCCATGGTCCCAGCAAATCCTTTCCCCGTGTGCCCAAACCTACAGCTTGGAAATGAGGTTTAACCTCCTGGCTGATCCAAGCAGCAAACCATTATGTGGTTCTGAATAAAACGAGAAATAACACTAAAAAGCGAATGGGGTGGGGGACCAACATCTTTGGAGTTTTGGCCATTTGTGTAAGTATGAAGCCAAATTTCAGAGTTTTGTGATCAACTGATAATTTTGCTCTGCAGTACAATATGGGAGTAGCATTTCCATAAGCCACACAGTACAAGAATCACCAGGAACCCTTCCAGGCAAATAGCTTTGCCCATATGAAGAGCTAGAAGGATCTTCCTCCCCATCTCTAGGTCATTTCAGTCTTGCCCTGTAAAAAAACAAAAAAACAACCAGAAACCAAGACAAAAAAAAAAAACAAACAAAAACAAAAACAAAAACAAAAACAAAACAAAACAAAAAAACACAAACACACAATAAATCCAGGTCTTGTTCCTTCACTCTATCTCGTCAAGAAGCTGTCAAGACTCCTCCTCACCACAGAACTGTCTTTGTGGTTTTGGGAAACAAACACGTCATTTATGCTCTTATGAAGTGTTCCTGTTTTATATATGATGCATTCAGACCAATCAATCTTCTATCTTGGTGGCCTGTTTAGAGACTTAGGGAGCTGGCATTGATTAAATGCCTATAATAGAGAGCATTAATTTACCCGTCAGTGGAAAAATCACCATTGTAAATTGTCGCAGTCAGTTTGTATATCACCAAACGATATGCAGCCTGTTCTGGGTGTATGTACTGAACTGCTCTTGTACATAAAGCACATTCAATTAGCAGCACCAGCATTGCTTCAGCTGGTCATAAGCAAAGGTCTGGGTTTGATTCTGCTGCCCTCTTTAGGATTTGTGCCTGGGACTCCACAGTCTCATAATAAACCAAGTGTAAGATCACTCAGTGCCTGAAGACCCATAGGGAGCCTACAGCATCCCATGGGAATGGGAAAAATTTGCATATTCCATTCTTTTGCTGATCATGCTACACTGTTTGTAACCTAGCTGAGATTATTTTTGCCACAAAGGGGAGAAACATATTCTGTTTTTGTGGAAGTACTGGAGGCTCCTTCATCTGCTGAGTTCATAGTCCCAGATGAAATACCACATATTATGCCCTTGGAGCACAAGGAAGTAGATCACAGTGCTGTAAGGGGTGGGGGGGACAGGAACTAGTTTCTCTTGAGCAGTGAAGCAACATTAGATTTGCATTGCCCTAATATAAAAAGTTCAGACTCCGACTGTAGGAAGCTATCTCAAGAGGAGCTATCCAGCTCCTTATTGTGGCTGTAGAGGAGGGCATGAGCATGAGAGAGGAATGAGCTGAGTGAGGAATAACTGGTTTTGGCAGGAAAAAAAGCAAGGAATTGCCCTCTATAGTGACCTGGGTCACCAAGGACAGAGACGTTCGGCAGCAGTTGAATGAAGGACAAGGAGAATGAGTGCACCAGGGCAGCAAGGAGGAGATGAGAAGCAAAGGAAAAGCTCATATCTACTTAAAACTCTCACCCTTAAGCTTTGTCCAGGCAGGTTCATGCTTCTGCAGCACTCAATGCACCCTTCGGCTGCTGCAGCCTGACTTGTTCCTCCCCAGCCATGACACAGCCACAGCAGCGCCCAGATTGCAAACCTAGATCTCTCGAATCAGTAAATATCAAGCAAGAGAAAGGTTGAATTCATCCTGCCTTTATTTTCCAAACATCCACAGAAGAAAAGGAGATTCTTCCTGTGAGCAAAATGGGCTGTTCCTGTCTCAGTGTTTCCTTTACAGAGGCAATGACTTCAGACCCATCAGTTTTCTCTTCCCAGCCTGACAGCACAAGTGTTATTTGTTTCCCCAAGCCCATCAGCACTTCCCACCCTCAGGCAGGCAGAACCTGTGAGGGCTCGAAGTTTTGGGATTGCAGAATAAAGTTAGTTCACCCAGACCTCCCAAGGACTCCCTTACTCAAACCTCCTGGCGCGGGAGTCAAGACGTGATCTTTCCAACTGTCAGCCCTGCAAAATTAATCAAAGAGATGAAAATCCCCCCTGCCATTCATCACCGCTGATAAAGGTCCTGCCACCAGCACTGAGCTCCCAATTTTGCTGCTGATGCACAAGTCAGGAGGTGACCCAGTTCACTCTTGCAGAGCCACCGTGGCTCTGCCATGCAGTGCTACAAAAAGCTTGTGTGCACCAGAGACTTGCACAGGCACAGCCTGAAGTCACATACGCCTGGTAGGAATGCTGGAGTTATGCAGAGAGTAGCATCCTTTCACAGATTAAGGTCAAGTTTTTGAAAAACAGTTCATTTCAAGGGGGTCTCTTTCTGAGTGACTGGTTGAGCTATTTTTAAAGGTTCATATTTTCACAAAGAACTTAAGAGTTTTGGGTAGCTTCTGGAAAGCAGACCTCTTCAAGGGCAGAATAAATCTTTGGGTACAAACACTGCTAGGGTCTACCACTCTTAGCAGGTGGGCAAGCACAGCTTGGGGCAGGAAGCTGCTGTGCATCGTTGATTGCTGGGAAGCAAAGTGGATGGTTCAGTCACAGTCAGCACTATAACAGCTTCCAGGCTGGGGCTAGTCTTATCCTGCCAGCTCTGACCTCTCAGCTCTCTGGATCTGGCTGAGGATATGAACGTCCCAAGCTCAAGGTGTGCAGTATCCCCTCACGCAGAGTTCCACAAACTCAGCCCAAAACTTGAGCAGCCCCACAAAAGTGCCCAGCATTTGCTTCACACTCACTTCAGTCCTTGCACAAAGGGTTAATTTTACTTGCAGAGCCCCCTGCTACGCACAAGTAAATCCCAGTGCATTTTTACCAGCATGATTTATAAGCCAGGTTTAGAAAACTCTGGTCTCTGAAGTCTGTTGTCAGAGTTAATGGAGCAAGAATATAGACTGCAGCATCTTGGGGTTACAGTCACCTCTCGACAGCGACCTCCTGACAGTTTCAAATCCAGATCCCTGCTGCCTTTGTCCAGGCTGCAATCACACCCCCAGCTGCAGTGTGGACTTGCCTTTCCTTATGGACTGCAGGGCCAAGGTGTGGCAGAGATTTCTTCCTGAACTTTCCATCAGAAGGCTGAATCATTTGCAGCAACCTGCAGTTTGTCTGACTTTCACACTTTGCTTTCATCCTGCAGACATGAAGAAGAGTTCTTTAGTCTATAAACTGCACATTGCTACCCAAAATGAAGCAATGGAGGTGACTGGCACAGAAAGAGAAAGGAGTGTGGTGTTTTGCATGGCCATGCCTTGTTTGCAGCTGTAGAGCACAGCCTGGCTATTACCAGGCCTCCCAGAGCACGGAACCCACATAAGAAGACCAAATGCCACTAGAGGAAAGCACCCATGTTGTATCTCTGTACTTGAAGGTTGCTCAAATTGCCTCATAAAAACCCACCTAGATAAGATTGTTTCATCAGCTGACAAATTCCCTGAGGTATTAAAGGATCTTTTGCCTACTTGATAAAAGGTTCCATAATAAGGAAAAAAGCAAAATAAGAGAAAAGCTCTCCATATGAAGAAAAGGCAGAGATAAACTGAAAAATCTGTATTATGCCCCAACTTTGCTCTCTAGCCCCAAGGAGAACAGGCAAGATGTAGGCAGCAAAACAAAATGAAACAAATGAAAAATGTGTAAAAAGCAAAATCCTGGGTAATATCTAAGTAATTGATATGTCATTTTCTGAATTATTTAGGAGGAAAAAGAATGTGAAATGTGCCAGTTTGTACACTGTGATCCACTTTGGGGAGCAGAGGCTGGGTCTCCAGCATCATATGGTAGTGCTCTCCTTTCCAGGTCAAAATCAAGAAACTGACCATGTCCTGTGCTTTAAAATCAATTCAGTCTCTTGCCAGCAGCAGTAATAAAATGAGTACATAATGCCACCTCCTGGCTATAGTTGAGGACACTATAAAAACGCTGGTGCAAAGAGTGTTCTGTCCCTCTCGCACTGGGGTGGATGATATATATCCCTTGCTTGTGGAAGTCAAATTTCTTTTGCTGACTTAATCCCAGAGCCAAAATTAATCAGACATCCTAGCTAACAGGATCAGGAAATGTCATAAATTATGCTGCCTGCAACTTAACAACAGCATTAAAAGCACGAAGAAGGTGGAGGCCTTTTTTTGATTAATCACTGTTTAAGTTGCCTAAAGGACCTAAGAAGTCTCCTGCTGGCTGACACAATGAGCAACATTTTATATTAACCCATATAAGGAAATGTCTTTAAAAGTGATGGATTATGCAGATGTGAGATGGGACTGTGTGATGTGGTTACCCAAGAGCTGCAAGTGGCGTGACGGGCGCCTCTGCCGCTCCCAGCCCACCATCCCCAGCCTACCCCAGGGAGGACAGTTGCCCCCCAGTAGCTGAGCACCCTCAGAAAAAGCCACACAACACAATAAATTGGATTGAGTTGCTTCCTAGAAGAGCTAGGAAATTAATGCAAGCAAAAACACTGACAGATTTGTGTGCTTTTATTTTATTTATTTTTATTTTTTACTCAAAACAAAAAGCTCAGTACCTAGGGGAGGGATAGGAAATGGACATTTCACCTATGGTTTCTCTGGCACCCTCCAGAACAGCGTTGTTCTTTTTTTTGCATGGAGGTGGGAGGTGTTGAGAAGTCACCACAGCTTCCCTTAGACCCAGTCAGGTGCTGCTGTGCTGGTAGCTCATCCTGAACTGGAGCCTACAGAGTGAACATGAATGGAACATCTTAACAACCCAGCCTCAAGCCCATGAACGTCTCCTTCTGGAGCCATAAATACAGCATCCCTCAGCAAACCTGCTGTTTTCTCTATTTTGCAGGAGCATTTATACTGGACAAGCCCTGGTTTGTGCTGCAGGGGGTATTGCACGCCATCATTTTTAATCTACATGAAATGGGCAACTAGAGCTTCTTGTGTGGGAAAAGCTGCTTTTTACACTCTTTTTGCTCTGATATTATGCAACATAATGTACACAGAGGAGCTGAGAATAAAGTCTCAGAATCAAGACAAACTGTTATTGTTGCCAGAAGCCCACTGTCAGATGAGATCATGGCTGAATAGATCCTTTAGGGATCTGCATAATTTTAGGTGCACACTGATTGATACAGGCAGTCAGTTTTCTCACTCCTCTTTACCAGTGATAATTTCTGCACAGGCTGAAAATGTTCACCAACATAATCTTTTTGTGGTAATTCATCCAAAGTGGCATAGTGAGTTTCACAGAAGAGGTAAAAATCTCCAGTGGACTTGAACTCTGTAAAATATTTTAGAAGGATTTCTAGCTAAATTTCATGACCCCGGGATGAAGGAAGTATCTCAATCTCCTTCCTAACCTCCCAGGCTCATGCACATCTCCCCATCCTCACTGGAAACAAGACATGGCTAGCAGCTTTCTCTCTGATTTAATTCCCTTTCCATGTAGACAGGGGCTCCTGAAAGACACATTCCCCTATTTGTCACTTTTCTGGTATGTTGTTCTGACAATTATTTATGCCTCAATACCAGACTTGCCTCTTGACTGCACTGGTGTGTGTAGGCAGCCCTGTCTGATGGGCAATCCCTCACACAGCCCCCACTTTCTTCCTGGCTCTTCCAGGTCTCCTGATTCCCACACAAAACTCCCACCCATCTTGCCATTGAGACCATCTTCAAATGCCTGTGCAGGTTTTTTGTATACCCTAGAGAGGAGGATATATACATCACTCCCATTCTGTCTTGGATCTTGGTGAAGGTACAGGCTTAGACATGCCTAAAGCAACCAGAGCAACTTCCTACCATAATGGCTCTGGGGATGGCTGGAAAAATCAAGACAAATCTGAAGCAGGAATGACTTCTATCCCATGAAGAAAATGAGGTGGCAGGAAAATACATCACTTGAAGCCTGACTGAGAACATCCCAACAGGAATTTAACTGGCCTGAAATGATGTGCACCCATTTCAGACCTGACTCATCTTCAATTCACTGAGCACTGACAAACCCCAGAGGCTGCATCCTCCGTGGAGAAGTACCTGCTTCCTTTTTGTTGTGGGTAGAATCATGCACTTCACTCTCAGGAGAGAAGCAACAACATATTTTATTGATAGAAAACAGTGAGCTAACAAAGTTCAATTGTAAATACAACAGTGGTTTAACAAGATTCTGTGGCAAGGTACACTTGAGTACCTCTGCATAGAGGGAGACCCTCCCATTAAGTCATATGGTTCAGAAAGGCCCCCATTATGTTCCAAACAGCTTCTCAAAGGAGAGTTCAGGTGCAGGTGGATCCAGACTTCTTCCCAGACTTGGTCAACAGGTTGTGTCTAAAGGATTATATATGCACAAACAATCCTTTGTATCACTTAGATAAGATTTCAAAGTTTCAGTGTGCATTATTCCCAATTCACTTATTACCTGACATGATAAGGAATCTCTTCGCCTCAGGAAGGCACCATGAGAGATGTGCCATTTCCAGGGGAAATCCTGGCACACAGACTGCTCCTGTGCAGGAAATCTCTACAGGCCCTGGCCTCCCTACTGCTCAGGTGAGCCTTTATACACCTCATGGCCAAGGACTGCACAGAGCTCACCTGCTCCCACCCCAGGAGCTGCTGTTCAGTGCAGTAAGGCACCACTGTGAAGGTGGCAGGGTGTGCTGCAGCCCCTCTCCTGCAACTTTGGTGTCATTTGGGTTTGCCTTGCCCCCAGAGAGGCTGAGGGTACCCATGTCAGATGCCCTTCTCAGTGGCTCTGCCAATTAACCTAGACAGGCCAATGCTATTGACTTTACTAATTGATGCAGCAAGCACACAATTAAGGGACTCCCCATTGCTTTGCAATCCTACCCGGCTGTTTGACCAGGTGGAGCCCTATCAGGCACCTTGCCCTCAGCTGGCTACCTGCCTTCTCAGCTGCCAGTCATTAAACATCACCCCTCTAGCAGGCTGTGGGCTGATGAATGCTCTCCCAGCTGCTCCTCATATCAACGTGCAGGAGGTCAGGTACCCTCTCCGCTGCCACCTCCCAGTTTGTCTGATCTGGCAGATGGATCCCTCAGTGCCTTTGTCTGCCCTGACCTACTTCTCTTTTTCATTGTCTGCCGGTTGAATCTCTGGGGTGTCTGACTCACTGCAGATGTGGGGATAGTGTGCCTGCCCACATACATCTCTTCTCTCCTGGTGGCAAATTAACCCTTCATTTTAGGTGGCCTGCAGTAATTTTCCCTGCCAAGCTGTGATCTCTTCCTCACTGAAACCAATATCTAAAACACCTCCAGCATGCTGGCAATGGCTCTCCCATGTTTCTCTGCATGATGGTAGTCCCAGGGCAAACAGGATCTGTTGCCTGGGAAGACTGCTGGCTGAGGAGTCCCTGTGGTACTGGCACGGACATATATCCATCTTTCCACTGTCTTATTGACAGGAGAAATGAATTTGGATTGAGGTATTTGTCATACCGTGCAGGACCATTTGGTACCCTGAAGGTGATGGCGAGATGCAGGGGCACACTGAAGACAACTGTGATGGCAGATGCAGGGTGGTTCAAGAGACCAAAAGAACCTCAGGCAGGGCAGAGCAGAGGCTCCCAGGCTAAGCCTGGGGCACTATGGAGGAGCTCAAGCTGGACTGGCACCGCTGCAAGGAGCCTGTGCCAATCCACCAGCCCAGGTGTATGGCTGTGAAATACTGAGTGACACACATGGCTGGGGTTTTTCTGAGGCTACCAGAAGAGTGTCTATCCTGTTGTGGCACCTGCAGAAGCCCACTCACTCCCCTCTATTACAGTCAGCAGACAGAGGGAGAGCAAGCAACCAGGTGCTATGAATATCTTGCTGCAACTGTGCCTTGACCAAGGATCAGGCATGCAAAGTTCATGCTGAAGTCACCAGCTACATTTAAACTGCTCCTAGACGGAAAGGGAAAGGGTTGGAGGAAGGAAATAATTCTTACTGCCCTAGTGGCTGTCTTTGATTCACATCACAGTTATTTTGGGGAACTATGGACTGGGATGCTGTGTAAGCAGCTGCTGCTGTGTCTCATCTATGGCAAATGCTCAGCCACTGCCCCACCCGACTGTACTTTGTCTAGACATGGCTTCAGAGGAGACTGCTGTGTGGCCTCTGAGCTGTGTGTGTTGCAGGAAGCAGGATCCATGGAAATCCTTTTTTCCTTGCAGACTCCCCTGTGTCAGCGGCTGTTTCCAGCAGCAAAGGTCAGCAGATCTGGATTCTCACTAAAGGGAGGTAGGAGGGCAGGTTGAGAAGAGGATGAGAAGATTTCTTTCCAATGCACTCGTACTAAAGGTGAGAGATGGCTCTGAAATGCTATGTGATGATATATCCTAATATAGAAAGAATGCATAGAGATGGTTTTACCAGGAGTCTCTGAGTCTTTGCACCAGTACCATTAAGGGCTGGACACTGACAGATATGTAATAGCTGAGCTGCAGGTGCTGAGGTAAGTCTCTGAAGGATTCATCCTGAGTCCAGGCTTAATTTCTTCTTGCTGAGAAGCGCTTGCATGGAGTCAGCACAGACATATTTAACAGGAGAGCAACCAGGCACTCCAAGGCTTAGTGCAAGAGTACATGCACAGGGAAAGCAAGTGAGAAGAATTTTGATTAATTGCTATGTATTAATTTGCTGCTGCAGTGGATAGAATATTTGCTTCAAGCTCTTCTGAGAGAGACAACATGGAAATGTTTTACACAGCTGACTGGCCTCACAGTCAAGCCTATTTGCTGTTGGTTAACTTTCAGCCCCACATTAGTGAATGAGCAGGACAGGCAAAAACATCTTTTTGCTTCCTGAGGCAGCAGAGCTTGCTGATGTGGCATAAAAAGAAGTGAACTATAACAGTAGCTCTTTTAGACATAGAATGTACAATCCCCCTTTAAAAGCCTGCTTATTGCACAAATCCTCATTTTGTGGGGGTTTTTTTCTTCTTTTTTTTTTTTTTTCTTTCTTTTTCCCAAGGAACATTCTTATAATTTATATCCAAACAACCTAATCAGAGATGGTGTGAGCTCTGTAGGGGGAAATGCAGGAACCCTGTCCTGAGCATGAACAGGTACATTGAAAACAAACACTTTCATCTTGTCAGGAGTGGTTTGTTTGTGTCTCATACAGAACTGCAAGGAACCATAACCACAAATACTTCACACGGTACTTTGAATTTAATAGCTCACATGGGCTACTGTCTGAATTACTGCCTTTTATTTTATGACTAAATTAATATTATATACACAGGAGCACATTTAAAATACCCAACAGGGTAAAAGAAATGATTGCTGTGTTGAAAAATATAAATTTTAATGCACAGAAGTTATTAGTAAAGCCACATTCCCCAGTCCATTAATGTGCACACATTTAAATTTTCCCCTTTTTTTTCCTTTTGACCTTTCTTTTCAGATACTACAGCATGTTATCTTAAAGCTTTAATAAAACAGTAATTCACTCATGCTTTTTATAGCCTACTAATTTGTGTGTTGTGCCATATATTGGGTTTCATAACTTTTATATGCAAATCAATAAAACTCCTTTGATATTTCATTTAAATCATTGAATAATTAACACATCCCAGCCCCCAAGTTAGCTGTACTGTGAAATGGAGAGATCGCACTCACAAAACTTCAAGTGAAAGGGAGTAAAACTAAAGACATGGAGAAATCCATTTCATTTTTATAATATTATCAGAGAAACTATACTCATGAAAAGGGAAAAAAAGAGAGAAAAATCTCATGCCTGGGAAAAAAAATAGCACTCAATACCTATTATAGTTGCAAATGGGAAAAAAAGGGAAATGCAAACAGTCAAAAATATGAATCTCTTTGAATGTGTTGTCTGAGTTCTAAGAAATGGAAAGTGCAGTAGTACAGTGTCCATAGCTCAGGATTGTCCAGCTGCATCCATCACACCTGTGCTGTACCTGAGCTTTGCAAGGGTTTTGCAGTGCAGGCTCAGCTTACAGCAGAGCATGCACCCAGGCTCCAGGAGTGCAGCTCTTCCCTGCCTTTAACACTCTTCCCCACATAAAAAAACTTTGGGAATGTTCCTGACTCCTCCAGGCATCACTGTGTTCCTGGCTTCCTTTTTTAGGCTGCTTTCTCACAGAAACAGGGTGTCTTCAATCCTAACACTGTATATAGGTCTTCTCCTCATGGCCTGGACACAAGTCTACATTTCATAGAGAGGTGAGTCCTCAAAAAAATGAAAGATCCTGCAAGTATCATGGAAAATACGACAACAAGCAAAGGCAAGAGAAGTGATGTGTCCTAAATGCAAAGGTTGAAGTTTGAGCCCATGGAGAAGCCAGACAGTCCATGTGAGAGAGGGACTCTGTTTTAGGCATGACTCATAGGCTGGGCTCATATCACCCATCAAGTACATCAGCTTTCAGCCTGGTTCCACAAATCTAAAATAAAACCCCCATCTCCTGGGTAGTAGCAACGCACTAGTTCTAAAGATAACCCTGGGAATATAAAGCCTGTGCAAAGGAGTCCTTGAGGAAATAGCCTGAATCCCAAATGTCAGGAGCTGGCTCTTGTGTATCCTCCTTGCTTGGATGTTGTGCTGCCTGCACTGCTACACAACAAAACACCATCTCAGCAGCTGTGGGACAGGATTTAGGTGTATGGTGTTATTTTATTAAAGAGAGATCTGATGGATGCTGAGCCTCAGCCACTTGGCAATCTTCATCTGAGTAAGAGACAAGACCCCTTTTGCACTGATCAAAGCAGTTAAAAGATATTGCCATCCTCTGCTTCCTGGACTGCCTGTGTCAACCAGAACCAACTTTTCCTTGTGATTGCAGGAGACAGCAGAAGTGGCTCACTTCTCTGAGCCTTGTTGGAAGTCATACAGTAAAGAGAGAGTCTTAATCTCACTGCCTGAAGGATGGAGGGCTCGGTTTGAGAACATCAGCTCACAACTGGCCTGGTTGCACAGGCATCAGTGTTTCAACACACTTACACTTTCGCTTATTGTACTTTCACTTATTGTCTGAGTGGTCCCTGCCACTCAGTATGGTGTTGGGCTGTGTCAGTCCAAAACTGCCTGGGGAGTCCAAAAACCAGCACAAGATCACTGCACAGTCGTTAGGACCCCAAAATATTTTGAATTTTGCACACCAGAAGGAAGAATTAACTGAGAAGCAATAAAGGACTGACTTTAACTTTGTTATCCTTAAATAATGAGTATTTGTTTAATTAACATCTGCAACATCACGTTAAAAGGAGAGCACTGTTCTGAAATACACATTTGATCAATGAAGGATGCATGGCAATACCATAGCACTTGGTATTTGTTAATGAAAACCCCTGACAAAGAAAGCCCTCCTCCAAAGGAGTGATGGGTTACCCAGAGGATGTTGATTTCATTCCCTGTCCATCAGGAGTTTTGCCCATGGTATCAGGTGGAGCAGCAATAAAGCAAGACCCATGTTGGCCTGCATCTCATCATCTATTAATGAGGACAAGATTAAAAAAAAATAAAATCTGATCTAAACAGGTTGGTCCATGCATTACTGAATGTTTATATTGCCTATAGAGAGCTGAGAGTTGAGAGTAATCGTTAAGCAGATGCATTCAAGGTTGAAGGTGCACTGTAAAAGCTTCCTGGTTTTACATGTGCATTAGAAGAGTGCTTGACTACTTTCATTGCTATCTTGGAATAATTTTATGTTAATTCTTTAAATGTCAATTGTTCACATGTTTCTGTGTTGCACTTCTAGCCTCCAAGATATTTCTTTTAAATTGTTGCATACACCATTTAACAGGTTCTGTGGTAAAGGTCCCATTTTTTTAATATTGATTTTCTTTTATATCTTTGCTGTGCAGAATTAGCCAGGGCTCCTGCTCAGACTCCTATCACTGTTTTGTCTTTATTACTTCTGGTACATTTTCAGTATTTTACATTTAATTTTGTGCACTTTGTTTTATTACGGTTGTAACCAGCTTAATTTATTTTCTGTTTCTTCCTTCTAGTTAAAATGGACACACTCAGTGGCCATCCACTATTATTGAACCTAGTACACATCACCCAGTGAAGTTCATTGGGGGTGTATCTGGGGCTGTCTGAATCATGTACTCTTTTCAGAATTTAGAGATTACTTTTCTGAAAGTTGAGTGAAGCCTGGCTGGGTTTAATCAACTCATGTCTTTGTATGCTTCATCAATCTCAAAACAAGTAAGAAAATTGCTTTAACAAGTAGTGTCACTGTAATTAAATGAGGCCCAAGAAAAAAAGTACTGCAATAAATATTTTACCTGCTCACTATCCTTATTAAAGCCCTGAGCCTTCAAAAGCTTTTCCAGGTGTGTCCCAAGGAGTACTGGGCCTCACCTTTTTGACTTTAAAGATGTAAGCCACAACAGACCGTGGGGCTGGGGAATCACAGTGGGACCATACCAAGAGGAAGACCCTGACTCCGGACAGGGATGAAACGTGCTTTTGTCTCATGAGCTTAAGTCCATAATTACTGCCTTAAAGGAAGAAATTTGCAAAGCACAAATCCAAACTCAAACCACAGTGCAACCAGACCTCCCTGAGTCCCCCAGAGCAGGAATGCACCACAGACACTATCACCAACTTTTTGCATGAGATTACACAGAATGCAAGAGCTCCAACTTTGGCTGCAATATTTCCATGCCACCACCTTCAAAAATTCATAGATACCACCTTCTACCCAAAGGTACATTCAGTTCTTAGAGTATCTTAGAACAATTTACCCCTTAGATGTTTGTGGCACCACTTGACAATTTCACCCCATGATACACCACCCGAGTTCAAGTGCTGCTGAAGCCAGAGCTCAGCAAAATTCCCCATTTCCCATCTGTACTGCCAGCCACATTGTTTAACCACAGGTACTTGCCAATGAGAGCTGCTTCCCCCGCTGCCCTCTCCTGAGCCCAAGGGAGTCACATCCCAAGGCCCCCAAACCATGGCAAGGCTCAAACAAGAGGCACTTGGGAACCAGGAAGGTAGCAGCCAGCCTGGATCATAGGGGACAATGCCTGGTTTAACCATGGTATTGAGAAACCCTCACAAGCACCCCAGAGCAGTAAGACAACACACAGAGAAAACAGCAGAACTGGAGCAACCAGTGAAGTGATGCAAGACATCACATCAGACCTCAGATCTGAGCCACAGTGCTCCCAGGGCTCACCAGCTTTTCACCCTCCCTTTCTTTGCAGAAGAGAAAAGCACATCCCTGTAAACCTCCTTCCCAGGTGGATTTACCAAGGCACACCAAAAAGCTATACAAAGGGATGTTGTGGATTATGGACCCTGAGACACTAATGCAAAATGACTCACAACAGCCTTCAAAAACAGCAATTGCAGGTGAGCCTTCAGGCTGCCAAAAGGCACATAACTGGGAAAATACCCCCACAGGCCAGATAAGCAGCTGCTCTAAATGAGGACAGATACTGAGACAGCAGAGCAATGCTGATGGCTCCTCCTCCTCTTTGTATTGGAAATCAGTCCAAAATGTAGCAGGGATGTACAACTGGGAGTACAGCAATGACCTGGTTTTGCCAAGGGCTCTTTTTAAATTTCTTATCATCTCCTCATGTGAGGGGGAAGAGAATTCATTCATCCTCTCTTTGAGCGATTGCAATCAAAGAAAAAAGCATGATTAGCCTACAATCGCTCTAAAATTGTATTCTTGTCACTGCTTGACCAAAGTCCCAAACAAACCCAATTCTCCAGACAAATAATGATGGCTTTAATACATACATTTAGCAAATGCAAGGGCTTTGCTTAGCTATTAAAGTTTAATTAGTAATTAATATTTACGCAGCCATTGGCTGAAATTCTGCAAGTTACATAAATAAATATTAACTTGTAGATGACATTTAAAAAAAATTCTTGCCTCTGAAATTTATTTGTGTGACTCTCTATTACTTATTCATTAATTCATGTATAATTCCAACTCCTCTTCATTCCAGATGGAGTGGGAGGGAAGAAGGAAACTCCCTTGGGACTGATGTGCATGGTTTTAATTCTCAATTTAGTCTCCATCGCTACAAATTAAACATTTAAAAATTCTAAACAGAGTGTTTAGCAATGCTGGCATGTGCAAATACATCAGTCTGGAAGAACTATCATTTCTTTAGGTGTTAATGGTGCAGGTTGAGAGCAGCATACAGCACCTGAGCGGAAAGGCCACCTTTTGTATTGTGCTTTTGGCCAGTGAAGGAGTCCCTGCATCCAAACTCTCACTAAGGTCAGTGGGTGCTTCACTTGCTCCAACTTATGGGTAAGAGGAAAAATCAAGGGCTGAGGCTGCAGCAAATTTCTGAATTTTGAGCAATGAAAATATCAAAGGAGCACCTTCAGGGGGTTATTTTGCTATTAATTTTTAGCCTGTTATCAAAAATTTGAGGGCTTCTCATCCCAGAAATACCTGACTGGGGGATTCAGGCTGTTGAGAGCAGCCTTGGCTGCACAGGTGGCCTGGTTGCCATCCCCAGTGCCACAGCTGTGCTTGCAGCCCAGTCTCAGCCACCATGCACAGAGGAAGTATTGCTGTTGGTTCTGGGACCCTGGTTACTACCTCTCCATCATCCTGCTGCCTCTGACAGGACACGTTTTAGCAAACAATTCTTGCTACACTTTGCCTGACAGCCTGCAACGATGATGGTTGAGGGGAGGTGCACGCACAGATTCCATGAACACTGGAGAGGGAGAGAGGAGTTCCAGCTAAAAAGCATAGTCGTGAACCAGCTCCAGTCTCTCTGGCTCAGTATTTAAAAGCAGGGCATTGGGACTGGTTAATTGTCCCCCTTGCCTGGGCCATTATAAAAGCTCAAGTTACATGTGATTCCTCTCCCCAGGGTCCTTATAAAGCTCTGATGTGTCATAGCTCTCAGGAGCCCCTGATTCCCACAAGGTAAATATGAACTGAAAGAGAACAATAAGTTGTATATGGTTAATTACTGAAGAGACTAATTAAACAGTTAGAGAACTGTCCTTGGGAACAAATAGTGATACAAAGGATGTACAAGTGCCCCAGTGACACTATTGGCCTCATCTCAGAGCTCCAGGAACATATGAGGAGCAGATGACTAGAGGAAGAGCACTATGGCACATCTGGAATGAAGGGATGTCTACTTAACAGCAATGCAGCACAATAATACTTGGACAAGAGGTCTGGGATCAATAGCTGAGAGACCATGAGTCTTTTTGCATGTGTGTGTGTGCTTTGTCTCCCTCCAGGCTGGATTTGGGATTGAAGGACTGCTGCAGCCTGGCTCTGTGGGGCTGGGATGCAAGGAAATCTTGGTGTCTAACATGAACCCATGTCAGGCAGGAAGGAGAAACTCTTTGGGTACTGAAACCCAGCAGATTTGGCTTTCCTTAGAGTGGATATCTGGCTGTGGCCACGACCATCAAGGTAGCCCTTTAAAGCCAGAGATGGAGTGTGAACACAACTCAGCCCTTTAAAGATCACAGGAAACAAAGAGGCTACATACATCTTAAATTTCTCCCGTTGTCCTGGTCCAAGAATTGGCTCCTTTAAGTATCTCTCTGCTGTTCTTTCTGAGCTAAGTAATTTCCAAGTAGTCACCTCCTGCTCTCTGAAGAGCTACCTTATGAACATAGGCTTGTACAACCTTAAGACCCCAATAATTGGGGGCTATAAATTTTTAAGAAACAGAGATTCTTCCAGTTTAAACTATGCTTTATAAGCTGCCTAATAATCACACACCACCATGGGGTAGGACATTAGAAAGGAGAGATGGAAGGAATTAAAGGGTGATATTGGCAAGCTTTTAGGGTGGATTTTGCACATCTTCTGAAGTGAGTATTAAAACCCACAGTCTGCCATTCAAGAAGCCTGCAGAGATCAAAATACCAGCAGCTAAAATAATGTATGTCTGCTCCTAAAGGAAGTTAAATAAATTGAGGTGCTGGCTTATACCCACAGCAATCCCCAAGGCACTGTCAGCCTCACTTCATTCTTAACCTAGGAGGAGAGGAGTTCCTAAAAATATCAGCAAACTATCCACATTTTTTTGTGATCACTTGCACTTTGTCTCTGTAGTTGAAGAGGATTGATGTCTCCTGGCTTGGGAGGCTCACCAGGGTAGTGTCAGTGTTGCAGCATACCAGGAGCACAGAACTGTTAATCACAAGGCTGCTGCCTGGCACAACCAGCTTCTCTCTCTGTGCTTCTGCATTCAGGATGTGAATCCAGACACAGCTTTATTTTCTGATTTTTCTATCCCATTTCATCACAGCAGTGATGGCTGGAAACACTTGTTAGTAGCACAATTTCAGCCTCACACTACCTGAATTCTGCTGATAAGATTAAGCTATAGTACCAGACCTTATTGGTTTATATTTCACAGCTACAAGGCATCTCCTAGAAAGCAGCTTCAACGCTATATGGATTCTATCTATTACAACTAGGTTGCCAATAAAAATGCAAAAGTACCTTAAAACAATGCAATTTGAGGAAATGTCGAAGAAATTCCATCTAGGTCTGTAAAAGAGTTTATATATTATGGTGCAGGAGATAGCAAAGCTGTAGTTTTATTGAGCCATTTAAAGCAATATCCCCCATTACTGCAGGAAGCCTGCATTCATCTGGGGATTTCATGTGGGCTGACAATGGTTCCAGCTTCACTCCATCTCGCACCAGCAGTGTGCTCCAAAGACAAGGGGTATCCTAGTCTGCAGCAGCATCCACCTGCTAGCTGGAACTTTGCAGTAGCTGAAAAACCCTCCCTAGGCGATAGGAGATTATGCAGAAAGCACCAAGGCACCTCTTTCCTGCTTGAGTCCAAAGCCAGCCCTACAAGGCTGTGCTGTCTGTGCTGCCATCCTTAATCAGCAGCTACTGGCTTCTTTTCTCTAATTATTTGTTCCTTTTATTTTTTTTTTCTTGTGGGGCTGAAACCTCCTGGAAACAGCAGGCTGGAAATCTGGTCTGCCTCAGAATTTGCCTCCCACTGGGATGGAGATTTAAAAACTGTATGTGACATTGTAAACATCGTATTTCCCTACATGGTAAAACTTCCAGGTAGATGACGCTTGGCACTAGAGACGAAGGCAGCTCACGCCTGAAGAAGTGGGTACATCTCCAGACTTCATCCAGGTGGGAGGCTGTGGGTTAGATTTGAGGGCGGGGAGCGGAGCTCAGCCCGTGGCCGGGCTTCCATCTCCCTCTGCTGCCAAAAGCCGGCTACTGCTGCCATGTGGGTCGGGAAGGGATGCGGGGGTTCGGCACACGCAGCATCAGCCGACAGAGCGGCGGGGAGAGCCGCATTCCCACCGGGAAGCGCTTTCCAGGGGCTGGGAGCTAAAGGGAATAGAAATCCTCATACTTTAAATTATTTCCCAGAAAGTGCTTTGAAGGATGAGGAGGACCGAAATAGGGGTCAGTGTCTGGTCTGGCACACGGAGCTCTGATGTCCCTCTGGGTGCCGGCACGACCCACTCCACTTGCCCACGTGTTGGGCCAGCGTGGTCTTCGCCCAGAGAAGCAGAGCTCCTGTCCGAGTGCATGTAGACACCCCACTGCCAGCTCTCCCCATCCCTGACTCCCCCAGGGCTGGCCCTCGGTGCCCTGACACAGGAGTACACCGCCTTGTAATATGTTTCCTTCCTGAAGCAGCAGCTCCCAGTTCCTGCAGAGCTGGGACAGCCTGGGCACTCCTCCAGGAGCAAACACTTACCCTCTCCTTGCTACGGGATAGAAACCAGACCCACTCATTCACCAGTTAAAAAGCAAATCCAGCTTGTTTCCATTTATTCCACAAACTGTAAACAAAAGTGTAATGGAAACTGATCAATTTAATACCTTCACCTTAGAAAAGGACATCCTCACCAGAAAAATAGTACAGACAAAAATCTGCTGCATACACACAACTTGCTGAGTTGTAGGGACTTTACTTCAGAGCTGCACCTCTGGGCAAGGTCACTGGGTGAAACGTGAATAAAACTTCTCATATCACTCAGAAAGCACAGGGATATCTCTCAAAGAGCCACTTCACAAAGTGTTTCCCTGCAGGATCTGCAGTTTCTCTGGGATGATGTAGGAGCTGCTCGTGGGGCGAAGCCTGCAGAGATGTATAACTTCTGTGTGGTAGTAGTTACAAAGTCTTTGGAAATGGAATCAAACTAAAAAAAAAAAAAAAAAAAAAAAAAAAAAAAAAAAAAAAAAAAAAAAAAAAAAAAGAATTCTATTTAAGACACTTTTTTGATCCATTGAGTCTGAGAGTGCCCTTATACTTCAACTGTGTCCATGCCCTCAGCATTCCTGGAGGCAAAGGAAGCACTGTTGTCTTTGTGTGAAGCACAGAGAACTGGGAAACAGAGGATATAAGAACAGACTTTTCAGAAGTGGCTGGCAGTTTCAAGTCCTGTATTTGGGATACACTACTTGAGAGAGCCCTATTTGCAGAGTTGAGGTTAGCAACTTTGGCTTGAATCCAGTTTAGTTGAGTTGCCCAAAGCTGAACAATCAAACATGAAGGTGCTTATAAAAAAGAATAAAAAAATCACCAGTCGCAGTTCAAAATGCTGACCCAAATTACTTGCCCTGGTTTATACAAGGAGATTAGGATGGGGTCAAGTAGACTGAACTGCCTCCTGAATTGCTGAGTAGCATCCAAAAAGCCCAAGTCTCCCTCCTTTGGAACACTGGATGTCTCCTCAGAACATGTTTCTGCAGCACCCAGAGCTCAGCTATCATGGTCTGCACCTGCATATCTTCCTAATGGAGCATTTTATGTGAGGGGTGCAGGGGTTAGTTTAGCAGCAGGGTGGCAAAAACCCAAATTGCCTATTAGAAGCAAGGCTCCTCCAAGAGCAGAGGGAGATATCATGGACTTGAAAGCTATCTTCTTCCATCTCTTTGTACACTCTGAACAAACATTTGCACTCAGGCTTCAGCAACATGCTGCCCACAACTGACTGAGCCCACATCTTACCTGTTATTTTAATATCTTTACTGTGTCATCCAGAGCTGACCTTGGGGAAGAGATCTTATATATATTCATAACTCTATTTAATCTCATTAATTCTTCTGTATACCTAATTTATCACCATAACTATGTCAAAAAGGGAAGCCTGCAATTTCCTTGCCAATATAATGTTGGTGTAGTAAGAAAACATCAGTGGAGCGATTACTAATTTGCTGTTCTGCCTTCCTGACTCCCACCTGGGGATAGCTCCAGTGGAATCAGGGTTTCTTTCTCAGCTGTGCCATTCTGTTAAACTGTTAAACTGAATGAAGTTGTTGCTCCACCAATTACCCTGTTTATAACTTAAACACATGAATAAGGCTGGTCTGGGTTTGAAGTGGAATACTTCACAAAAGTATCTTTATTAAAAAATTAGAAAAGTGTTGAGAGAACATCAGCATCATAAATCACAATTTGGATGTGACAGCATGTCAGCGAGGAACTGATGTATAAACCCCTGGCTGATTCCAAGAGCATCTGGATCAGTGGTTAACTTAGGTTAGCCCTGCTAACAGAAACATGTTGATAAAAGAATAAAATTTTCCTTTTGTACAGCTGTCAATCTGCCAATCTTAAAATACAGCACAAAGCCACAAAGTCTCCATATAACAGACAGAGAAATCCCAGCCTGGAGAGCACAGTGACAAGACTGAAGGCACTCAGCAAGGTTATAGCAGAGCTGAGCCCACGTCCCATCACACAGTTCCACTCACAACATAACACAGCCTTCCCATCACCTCCAAGAGTGACCAGTGGCTTTTGGGTCTCACTCACTTATAGCTCTGACTGTACATCTCAGGAGCTCTGCAATAACCATCATATTCACAGTCCCTTTCCAGCACTTCAACAGTGTTCCAAACAGCATGCTGGTGCTATAAAGAGCTCCATGCCCCTACCCAGCCAGCCCTGCTCTCTCCTGAGGCCAGTGACCAAAGCTGCTGCTTGGAGTCACGTCTAGGAGATGGGGGAGCAGCTGCCAGCTGTGTGTGTCTACGTGCATAGGGACATGCAGAAGCTCCTCTGCTCCACACACACAACCAGCACCTGCATCAGACCAGTATGTTTCTGGGACCTCCTGGGTAAAGCAGGGGCAGAGTGAGTGGCAGGACAAATTCATTCTCTTGTTTCAGAGGGCTTTGTAGGGTCTGTGGGATTACAGCAGAGGAGAAAGAGTCTGTCCTTAACAGGCAGCAGAGACAATACTAAGATGCCAGGGCAGCACTCAGAAATGCTGCAAGAAACTTCATTTTCCACTGAAGCGCTGGAGGTATGCGCAGACATCATTAAGAAGACCCTCTCCAAAGGCAACCTGTGTGAAACAGACACAGAGCTGGTTCACTAAACAGGCCTGGAAAAGACCAGAAACACACTGAAAAACAGCACCAGAAGTTATTTACAAGGAAGTGCAGAGGAGGACAAAGGACAAAGCAGAGGAGGAAAATCTGGTGTGAAAAAAATGCACTGCAAATGCTTTACTTCTGAATGGTGAAGGGCAGGGTATCAGCAAATGACACACTGGTCACCAACATTAATTACTGCAAAAAATCATTATGTCAAAGCTTCAGGAAAGAGGGGGAGGAAAAAAATTAATAGTGATTTGAAGTGATACAGATTCAGAAGAAAGCAGAAGGTAAACAGGCAAAGAGACTGACGGTAATCAGGGTGAGTTCCCAGACATTTCTCAGCATCACACAGAAAACAAACCAAACCTGCAATTAAGCAAAGCAAAATTAAAGCTTGGCAGGAACCAAATACCCCTGAGAACATTCTAAATTACACACAAGATGTTCAGACCTTCTAAAAGTTCCTTCTTTGGCAGCGTGTGAGACAACTGGATATATCACCATGAGTGAGAGGGGCCTGGAGAGGTGTCCCCATGTGCTCCATAGCTGCCTGAGAGACAGCTGCCACATGGCACTAAGTGGATGCTGAACAGTTGAGTCCCAGATCTGGGACATGATTATCCTGAGATTGGAAGAAGCACTAGGGCTGCCATTGGTATTGGATACAGCAGTTTCACTAAAATTGTGTAATTTTGTAACCCAAGTGAAGCCAGACTTGGGATGAAATATTCATATAATGAAAACATGGTCAGAATAAAAACATGAGACCAAAGCAGACTACATTCCCAATCTCCTCACATCCAAGCTCCTAAAAGACTCCAGTCTTCAAGCACATGAGCAGTCACTGGGTACCTTCCTGACTACACAGCTTGTTAAGAGAAAATACAATGACAGCAATACAACAAATGCCAAAGGCAGCTCAAGGAAGTCTCCAGACCTGGCACAGTTATCATGGCAGCAAACTAGCTGTGCACTTGAACAGATCCAAGCAAGCTAAATTGATCACACCTCCATCCAAGTGTCTACCGTGAAAGAAATCTTACCTGACTTGGCAAAAGGAAAAAAAAGATATACCCAGTGTTGGATGGCAATGCTGAAGGTTGGCATGAGCTACTAGGCAACAAAAGTGGACTCCTTGCCTTATTTTGAGTACCAGGATCCAAGTACAGATGGCTGAGACTGTCATTTGGGATCAGAAGTAGAGATGCCGCCAGCAAGATACACTAACAAGACTCTCAGGGATCCATTTCGCTGCTGATGACATTTAGGGGTACAGACGAGCAGACAGCTTGCTGGAAGCCGTGACAGTTAAAGGGTACAACTGGCTTTGTCAGCCAAAATAATAGGAAAGCAACTGGAATCATTTGGCAACACCAAGCTGAAACTGTGTTGTTGCACTGTTCACTTGGTGATCCTCCAAGGGTAGCCTGGGAGAAGGGCAAAACCACTCAAGGACAAACCAGCTGCTAACCATGCTAACCATTGCTGGGTGCCCCAAAACACCTTCAGCACTTGCTACTCAATGGGGCAAATGGATCAGTGACTTGTTCAGATCAGTTTTTTGAGTTATCCCTGCTGAAACCAAGCCTGATTGATCCCACAACGAATGTGCCTTTGCCACACTTCCCAGGAATATTGCATCAGATATGTCTTTTGGCAGTACTCAGCCCTCTCCCCTCGGCTGGCAGCCCTGACACAGGCAGCCTGCTCTCATCATTAGCCTTACTTGCTGCACCATGGACTGGCCTGGCCACCAGCAATTAGTCCCTGAGAAAAGGACTTACCCCACATGCAGCTGACCCTCTGCCTGGGCCATTAATGCTTCAGACCAGGGATGCTCAGGATCTTACCAGGACCCTGGTGAGTGTTAATTAGTGGAGAGCCAGCCCTGACAGCATGGTACTAGAGACTCCTATGTGCCACATGAGCAATGGGGCACCCCCTCTTAAAGGCTGCACCTGTCACCTGGAAGGGGTGGTTTTGTCATCAGCAAGCAAAGCAGTTGAAGGTTAATGCCTGCTCAGGGCATTCCCTATGGAAGCATGGGGAATTTTGTCACCGACATCCCCTGTGGGCAGGAACACACCTTTGAAGATAGAAAGCAAAGTCCTCCACAGGACTATTCCAATATCCTTCCAAAGTCACCTGCCATAGTTTTCCAGGCCTATAAGTGGAAGAAAATGTCAAGTGGCCAGAGTCACAGTACAGCTCAGAGGAGTTTGCCAAAGCAGCCTGAGGAAGGGGAGAGCCCCCAGACCCATACCCAGAAGACGGAACACGGGGAGACCTGGGGATAGAGGAAGTCAGCAAAGCTCCCTCAGCATCCCGGCAGAAGGGGAAGTCACTGGGTGCCAGTGAGCAGAGAAACCCCCATGCCAGCTCGCCGTCTGGTTCCTCTCCTTCCCCACAGCGTGGAGCTGCACTGCCTGTTTTTAGGCAGCTTTGCAGCTCTGGAAGCAGCTTCCCCGTGCTGTACCCCAGCTCTGAGCAGTGTGAATGGGATCTGAAGAAGCCAGAGGAGCCTGATCTCTCCAGCTGGCCACAAAGCACAAGTCAGTCTGGGCTGGCTGCTTCTCCTGCTGAAGGAAGGCAGGCGACAGGAGACGTGCCATAGAGCTCGTCTGTGCGGTTCTACTCCAGCAGTGCCTTCAGTGCACGCTCAGACAGGCAGAGGGAGTTTATGCTGCAACATCAGCACTTTAGGGCATAGGATTCTGGGGTTTTTTTTCTGGTTCTGGGAACCCTAAAGCTGGAATTACTGTATCATCAAATCACAGTACATAAGAGGTCTGAAGAACTGGGAAGTTCCCATGTCCCTGCTGGAAGGTGGGTATGTTGTCAGCCCAGTGAACAAATTACAGACAAAACCATGCTAAAGCAGAGTTGCTCATGAACTGTATTTGCATTGCAAAAGTGGTAGCACCTTTGCGATGCTCTCCCATTAAAATTCTTTATTTAAAGCACAATGATTGCATTATTTTAAAATAAATCTTGGAGGTCAGGGTTGTTTAATGTCAAGGGTTGGATTCAGATGCAAGGTATGCACGCACAACTCTACCAGCTTCATCTGAGCTGCTTTTGCTCCTCACCCACGTAACGGAGACAGTAATCTGCATCCCCCCTCGCAGCTGCCATGTGCACTCTGTGCTGGTGCTCTGACATGACTGGAAACACAGACAAGTCTGCTTTCTGGGGATGCTGTGCCTCAGCTGAAACCTCATATAATATTTTTAGCTGAGCTGGTGCAGCAGAGCAAACACGTGGCCACCTGGGTCACCTCCTAACACTGTTAGGTGTGGAGGAGCTCAGTGACATGGGACCTCCCAGAATGGCACCACTGTCAGACAGACCCCAGCCGGGTGGCTCTTCCTGGAAGGGGCTTTGAACAGGGACACATTCCAGTCACCACTGATAACACAGATTGTAAGAGACAGGTGAAACGCAGCCATTGATCTCCCTGAATTAGTACCCTAGTGAGCAGGTTGAATACAGATACAATTTCATTTTCTTCTGGAAAAAGAACCTTTTGTTGAGCTAAAAAAAAGGGAACACTAAAGGCAGCACTTCAATAAAACCGACAGGCATGTTTCATCAACCAAAAAAACCCAAAACTGAATCTTTTGTCAGAAACCAGACATTGAAAAGAAACCTGTTTTGTGCAAAAACCTGGTTTCCCTTTGCAAAATCAAAAATGCTTGCTGGAAGTTTTCAGGCAGCCCCAGCTCCTTGTCCACGGAAGCAGCAAACAGCAGACATGCAGGAAACTCTTGCTTTATTTAACTAATTGCATTCCTTTCCTCTTCCTTCTATATTCTCCAAGGGAGAATATGCTTGTGATAGGCTCCAAAAGCCACAGATGTGCCCTATCTGTGAACTGGAAGTCTCCAGGCTTCCTGTATATAAGTGTTGTCTCTCTGCACTGTGGGGTCTTCTGTACAACCCAAGTCTCTGTGTGTAACAATAACACCTCTGGATCTCATGGAAGGGGAACTGTGCTGCCTCTGCTCTAGCTAATGCAGCCCACCATGCTGTGGTAGCTTCCTCTCCATCCGGCTTCCCAAAGATACTCCTCTTAGTGACACCACTAGGAAAAAAATTATTTCCTTCCAGTAAGTGCCCATATCCTTCTAAGGGCAGGCAGACCAAAACAGAATGAAAGTAAAAGCTTTTTGATACTTTGGCATCTACTATGCGACAGCAGCAATAGTTGTGATGAGTCTGCCTGCCTCTGTCCAGAACAGCAGAGCAAGAGTTTCTGACTAATTTCTCTTCCTGCCCTTACACACAACAGGTCCTGGCCCAAAGCAGTTGGCCCACCCACATCACTAGAAGATGGATATTCATTTGGGTACTAAGAGTCATAATGAGCCAGGTTGTCCTCTCGGCATCTTCTTTGCTGTATGGAAATAGCCAGTCTGTTGAGCTGGTGCTCTAGCACCTCTGAGCATTTATAATTCATGTATTTACCCCATGAGTGTTGAAAAATATGCTAGAAATCAAGTCCTACACTTTTGGGTTTGCCTATCTGCATTTCTATGCCATCATCCAGGTCTGCTGCACCCTTCTAGACACCATGGGTGTCAGGGGCTCAGCACCACCCAGCCATGCTCATTTGGATTTTTAAATATTTTCTTCAGCAACAAACATGCTCTTTCCTGGTTTCAATTACACACTGTATGGCATTTGGAATAAATACCTGCAGCTGCCTTTTTGATTTTTTTTTTTTCTCTCCTCTCCTTTTCCTGGTAACATTATGTTCTTCTAGGGAGGAAAAACATTACTTTGTTGCTTGGGATGATTCAATTACTCAGCACTAGGTCAGAAAAAATAAACCAAACATTGGATGCTGTTTCTTGCATCCTCTAAGCAAAAGCCTTGCTAGAGCATAGATGAATGGGAATTTCAGACAGCATCTTAGGACTAGGGCTCCAAAACTACTGAAATAGTTTGTACTCTTCTTTAAAATGCTTTATTAAAAATAAAAGATTTATCTACAGCCAGTAGCTAAGCATTCATATTTTTAAAAATATCTGGATTCATTACTTATTATCAGGCCTAAATACTTTTTCCCACTACTTGGAAAGAGGTGTGAAATTCAGCTAACATATGCGAATCCTGAGTTTCATTAATAATGTCAGCTTTTGGAGAGTCCCGTTCTCCTAGCAGATGTTTGGATAAACTAGAGCCAGATATAGACATCTCCCACAATCTTCTTCAAGATTTTGTTCAAAGGAAGACTGTGTGGCAGCATTTGCTACCCCAGCTCTATACTTTCTCTGGATGTTGGCACACATGAAGCATTGCAAAAAAACTGGTGAGAATTTATATTCACACAAACATTCATGCCAGAAGTATTCATGCTGTCATCACACCGTGATAGGAGATGACAAAGGGGGAGGTCCCAAACAAGGAGCAAAATAATGCCCAGACAATCAGTCAGACTAGATAAATAATGTAGAAGAAATGCACTTCTGAGAAGCTTGAAAACATTAATGTGTAGCAGGGACAGAGAGCTGCACTGTGAACAAGAATGAAGAATTGGCACAACAAAGAATATAAGCTAATTTTGGGTGCAAAGCCAAGAACACAGCTCAAGAAAGCCTTCTTTCAGCTGTTACCTGACCACAGAAACGCCCAGATGCTCCCCTTTGGCACTTCTAAGGCACCGGCACTCAGCCTCAGTGCCTGGGCTTGCCAGGATTGAGCAACTTGGCACCTCCCTCAGCTCTGCCAGAGCAGGCTGAGCAGCAGAGCTCTTGTGCCCAGCCAGGCAGAGCACCCGCCTTCCCAGCCTGTCGGCACAGCTGCCCGAGAGTGGCCACAGAGGAAACTGGGGTATTTGCAGCAGTCTCGCACTCAGTGTGCAGCCAAAGGTGTGAAGAAAAGGGAAACTCCTCTTCACATCTCAGGGCCCACATGACCCAGCCATTGTGCTGGTCCACTCCAGCTCCCTGCCTTGAAAAACTTCACTGCTACAGAAGCCAAGAGGGAGGTCCACTCAGCAAGGCACAGCTGGTGGAGACACAAAAGCAGGGCATCTCCTTGCCATGTTCCTCTGACAGTCTCTGTCACCATTGGATGAGCTCCTTGGGATGGGGGATGCTTGAAGCTGTGATAGAGAGAGGCCAGGGTCTTGGCTGAGGCATGAGCAAGTCGCAGGGAAGAATGCAATCACCAAAAAGCCTTTTTGCTCAGGTGTGCCCCCAAAATGCACTTTGAGAATAGTCTGAGCAAAATCACACCTGACTGAAGTCCCTCCAGAGAAGATGTCTTAGTTATTCTTATAAACTTCTGGATTGTTACTGGTAACATTACCCCAAAATATCTGTCACTGCTGGCTGAACTGTAGCAGGTCTTCCCTAAAATGCTATTCTCCTGGTTTATTGAGCCCAAGTGATGATGAAATTGTCACAGCTCCAAGTTAAGATCTTCTCCAGTTTTGGCAGCAATGAGTGCAACAACCCACCCCTTTTCAGAGCAAAGTGGTTTTCTGGTCGAGTTCTTTGCTTGCTTTCTCTTGGTTTTCAGGTGTATAAATGAGAAAGGCTGTGTTTATAATGTGTACAATCAACATGGCTTTGTTGGCTTACTTCCAGGGCAGAAGGAATAGTGTAGTCCCTAAACTGACTTGCATATGTACTTTTATGATAAAACCTAATCTGAGTTATTAGGGAGCTCCCAGATGGCAGACACTTCCCACTTTGCTATCAGAGCTCAATGTGGGCATGTGCTAGCCCTTCCCTCCTTTTACCAACACACTCTGCTTCCACAGGAAAATATGCCAGTGCATATGATAAGAGCTGCAAGAGAGGGCAAGTGCAGACAAGTGTCCCAAGACCCTGGAGCAATGAAACAGTCAGAGTTTGTGCAGACTCAGACACCCTTCAGAGGGTGGGACACACAAAATACTGTCTGAGACAAGCTGACTCTTGTACTATTTTTCTTGATTTTCTGTGTTGAGCCTTCAGAACAACAGAAATATTTTTGGAGATTTCAGTGGGAACTGAGACAACATCAATAAACTTTGTCAACAATAGAAATACAGAGATCATCAGAGAGATGATGTATTTGATGAAGATCCTAATTTCTTCTTCCTTAGTGTCAGTTTTAGAGGAGTGCTTTCTTAGGAACATACCCATCTTTTCATGGTTCCTCTACTGAAGAATCACAGCAAAGAAATGATACATTTAAATGTAATAACTCTGGTGGCTTATTTTCCTGTTGTCACATCTAAAATCAAAAGGGATAAGAATGCAAAGAATAAGATTGCTTGAGAACTGAGATAAGCTTCCTCCTCTGTTTCACCAGGTGCATAGTAGGATTTGCAGATACAGACTATCTAATCACATAAATGGAATGGTGCCTACCCACAAGAACACCAGGGAGAACAACACTGAGCAACACTTTGCTGTGGACTTATCAGCTAAGTAGAATTGGTCCAGAGAAGGTTTGGTTTACTTTGGTTTTCTACCCTATAGCTTTTCAAGTATCTGTTGTTTGCGCTGAAGGTTTATTCACTGTGTACACATTTTATGCTAAATATCTGAGGAGTTGGTCTGAATTTCAGAAACCTGACAGAAATTATCTCTTTTCTACAACAAGGCTAAAGGGGCAGGACACCTTGCTTTGCCCACGCAATCCCCAAAATTTCCTTTCTCTTGTTCTTTAGGAATAAGACATGGAACTAAGCAGTAAAGTAAATTTTGGGTCAGGAACATGAGGTTTCCCAGTCCCGTGAAAACCTGTCCAGAGTAGGTGGTTCACAAGTTACTCACTGACGTTGCTGCTGCTTGAAGAGACTGCAGAAGGACAGGGAATTTCAGCCTAAACTAAGCTTTCAGATTCACAAGTTGACCGCAGAGCAGCCTGTGTTATTAAGAGAAAATCAGCAAGAATAGGAGCACTAGGCTGACCTTGCAGTGTAATGCCAGTGAAATCTCGTCCTGCCTCTCAGTGGGTTTCTTGCTTCCCTGGAGAAAAACCTCAAGGTCACTGGCCTTTTCCAGCACTGGTCTTTGCTTACTTTAATTGCTTCCTAATCCCTAATTGCTGCAGACATGCTGGTTGGATGAAACCTAAGTTCCTGGGAAAAAAAAAAAAAAAGACACAAATTGGCAGGAGATTCTATGGGCATCTGGAAGAAATGAAGGAGATTAAAGACCTGAAGCTTCTGTGATCTCAATACATTCGGGAGCTATTTCTGTTCAAAGATGAGACGTGGTAGAGAGACGGGAAAATGTTATTACTGTGGGCAGAGGGGAGAATCTGACTGAAATGCTCAAGCACACATGGTGAGCTGTTGCTCTCACCTAAAGCATCCCTGGGAGGTCTGGGGTGCCCAAGAAGCAAAGAGACAGGGAAGTCTATAAAGTGGCAGTCTAGTCAGAGTGACCAGATTTTTTTTTGTCTCCCCTCAGCAAAATTGATTTTATTTACCCATATAATCCACATTTCTGAATGGAAAAATAGAAAATAGCTCCCCCAAGAAACTGAAAGCTTAGTTTTCCCAGGTTGTACACCCAAGCCAATGTTTTATTATGAATCTAAACTAAAAGCCAAGCACATGCCTTGTTGCTGTCAAACAAGTCTTGGTAGAAGGGGTAGACACGTAAAATGATCTACACTTGTAAAATAGAGAAGTATGTATATTTGATTCAGTAAGGGTACATGCACCTACATGGAGGAGAGCACTTCATTTCTCTGCCTGACTCACCAGCAGTGTCCATCACAAGCAGCATATGCTGAGGTGCCAGAAGTTTGGAGGATGTGTGTGGGTAATGCTGGGAAGTCTGATCCATCTCCAGTCGTCTTACTTCCTCTTTCTAAGTTCACAGCAACACAGAGCAGAACTGATTCCTATCTGTTTCAAGTCACTACCCGATACCACCAGCGTTACCAGCACACAAACAGCAGGTATCACTTCTCTAAAAACCATAGAAGTGACACAGAACTAGACCCATGATTCTCAAAAAAACCCTCAAAACACCAAACCAAAACCAAACAAATAAAAAAAAACAACAACAAAAAAAAGAAACAAAAAAACAAAACCCCCACAAAACAACAACAAAACCAAACCAACCAACCAACCACAGACACCCCCCCCAAACCCACCCACCCCCCCCCAAAAACACACACACACACAAAAAAGCCAAATGAACACCATAAAAACAACCTTTAAAAATCTAAACCAGAGTTGCAATTGGAAGGTGGCACTAGGCTGACTCATAGCAAAGGCTGGTCACTAGACACACACACAGGTCCCAGAGCAAAACCCACCACAGATTTACAACCTTCTCCTTCACCCCTGTCAATGACATTTGCACTGTTGATGCCCAAGCATGAAAAAGCCTGAAGTCTGAGCCACAAGAAGTGT
Organism: Xenops minutus; assembly: GCA_035221455.1. Classification (NCBI taxonomy): domain Eukaryota; kingdom Metazoa; phylum Chordata; class Aves; order Passeriformes; family Furnariidae; genus Xenops; species Xenops minutus. The sequence goes on from JAWWEE010000158.1 coordinate 54,818,048, forward strand.
GGACTTTTTGGAAAAACCTGTCCTAATATGCCTGTCCTCGTATTCTAGAAGGGAAACCTTATTTTTCAAAGGCCCACATATTCACTGTCTATTAATTATTTCTGGATAAATGTAAAGTGATAAATACTCTGCTCACAGATCCTGCACTGGTTGTCCAAAAAAAGCCTGTCCTTTGGATCTGATAGACATTGCTTGTAGCCTCCTTTGAAAGATTTGTATGAAGCATCCTCCACTGAAAGCCTGGTCTTCTGCCAGTGCAAATATTTTTCAGCCTGATTTGTGCCCATTCAGGGGACTTGGTCTGGTGAAATTCAGCAACAGGATGAAGTGCAGAAAAGATAGGCACAGACAGCAGTGATCAGAAAAAGTAGTGTGATGGAGCACTGCTCTGACGATTATAAGCAGTTTATAAGGTCTTTAATGGTTGTGTTGAATTCACTTGTCACCCAAAATAAGAGCTCCAAGCCTTGTTCAAAATGAATTTCACTGTCAGTGGAGGATGCAGACAGCAAGTCTTCCAGACCACCTAAAGGAATGCAACATAGGCATGCAAAGCTTGTCCAACACTAACAAATCAGCCTCTGCAAATCAGGCTAGCAATGGTTACAACCTCATAGCTGCATCTCCTTGGGATTCAAATGAAGGAACAAAGAGGTGGTCAGAGCAGGACAATACAGTCTTCCAGAGCTGTTGCACAGACAGGGTGATCTGGGACAGAGCTGTGCCCACATAGCTCCACTGCATCCTTTCCCTGCCAAATGCAAAGAGCACATGGGAACTAGGAAATAGAAGCCAATTATAAATCAGAAAACCAAATAGCACTGCCATCTGGTGTGATCAGTGTCATTCACTCCCCACTTGCAATCCCAGTGCAAAGGGTAGAGATGGTAAAGAGCTGTTATGAGATAATCCCATTTGGAAACTGTCATGTTCAGATTTAAGAAGGGAAAAGGTCAAGCTCACATCCTCTCCAGTACTCTAGAAAAGAGAGAGGGTTTGGAGATGGAGGACATGCTTGGTTCTGTTTTCATCTGAAGTGCTTTGAATTCTCAGCCTACTCAGCCTGGGAAATTTTGTGATGATTATACAGCCCCAAAACCCAAGCAAGTGCCCTGTGATCTGAAGCAGTACTATTCCCATTGTAAGAGCAGGCCGGGTAACTATCTAGGCCTCCATTCATCCCTTCAACAGAGCTGGTTTTAATGCAGCTGTGCCAGTTCTGAGGGGCTACAACCTTCCACTGAGCAAACGTGTTGCAAGCAAAACCTGAATGAACCTATATCTGTTTGACAGATCAGGCACTTACTGTTTAATTATACAGATGAGTAACACCAATGAACGGGTGCTTTTTCTTTGGAGTTTGTTACAGAGGCATGAATATGAATTAGGCTGTAAAACAAAACAACTGTGGTGTAAATAGTGTAATTGCTGCCTTCTCATCTGTGGCAATCAATGATCTGTTAAGGCATTTTACATGGCTGCCACGAGCCACTTCACCATCTTGCAGTCTGTGGCAATAAATAACTCCTTTGCAAATGAGAGGGAGGGAGATGTACTCGTGTGGTACCCAGAGAGCTGTACTACATCAACAGGGACAAAGGCAGCGTGGAAAATTATGCAGGCACTCACTTGTTGACCCCAAGAAGGGATGGACAAGTCGAAGCACACTTCATATAGGCAGATCCTCTTTTGACAGCTTTACCTAGGAAAATTCCTGAAAGGGATGTTTCCTAGAGGTCACAATTTGTACCTCTGCTTCCTCATAGAGCCTATATGTGCTCTAAATAGCAAATAGGGGTATTTAGACAGTGATTTCATGACACCTCTAGTCCGGAATTCACCTGAGCCCTACTGTCAAGCCATCCTCCTCTCCCTTGGTGCAGGTAGGTCAGTGGTGAGTGGGGCCAGGGCTCTCATCCCTCTGGGCACTGCCTGAGTCTCCATACACCTGCACAGCCATATCATTAGACATTAGGGAAAAGACTCAAACCAAAATCCAGCCCGCCCTGAAGAGAGCTGCCCTAGCAGGCCAGAGGCAGAGAAAAGAAGGGTTTATTTGGTTGTTGCCCCAGGGTCAGTGACCTCACTTGGTCCTTTCTCAGAAAATGGAGAAATGAAATAGGGCTGTGGCTGGTTTGTCCCATCTTTCCCAGGGTGACAACCCTGACTCAATGCTCAGAGCAGCAACAAGGGCCCCAAGGGCCCAAGCTTTCTTCTTACTTAGTTGAATATCTGAGCCTCTCCCTCTCCATGAAGATTAACTCATGGCAAGGAAATGTTTTCTCTCAAAAATTTGACACTCATCGTTTTCCTGCTGATAAGAACAATTTCATAGAATCACAGAATGGTGTGGGTTGGAAGGGACCTTAAGTACTATCTAGTTCTAACCATGGCACGAACATGGTTCTAGCCATGGGCAGGAACACCTTCCACTACACCAGATTGCTCTAAGTCCCATCCATCCTGACCTTGAACACTTCCAGGGATAGCGCATCTGCAAGTTCTCTGGGCAGCCTGTTCCAGTGTCTCACCTCCCTCACAGTAAAGAATTTCTTCCTAACATCTAATTTAAATCTCTCCTCTTTCAATTTAAAGCCATTAAACCTTGTTCCTTCTCCAGCCCTTTTGTAGCCACTTTAGATATTGGAATGTGCTATGAGGTCTCCCCAGAGCCTTCTCTTCTCCAGGATGAACACCTCCGATTCTCTCAGCCTGTCTTCATAGAAGACATGTTCCAGCCTTCTGATCATTTCCATGGTCCTCCTCTAGACTTGCTCCAGCAGGTCTATGTGCTTATGTTACCCCATGCAACACAATTTTGATGAGAAAGTCACTGCATTTTTCTACCCAGACCACAAAGAAAGGGCTGTCATGCTGCCAGTATCATAGGCAAGTGTTCAGTCATTCCTATTCAGGCCTAAGATACCCCATCCTTCCTCCCCATCCTCCATGAGGAAGAGCTTTTATCTAAGAGTGAGAGCCAGGGCTCAAATGCCTCCTCACCTGCTGTATAAGCACAGCAGACTCCTCCTGCAGCTCTGGCTCCAGGTGCCCTTCCTAAACAGCAGCTGGAGCTTGTTATAGCAGCCATAGCCCACAGCAAGGTCAGCTGTGTATGAGAAATCAAACCAGAGTTGCAAAAAGGAGAAGTAGAAAGAGAGCACTCTGCATGTGGTCACTGCAGAGCAGATGGGTATAAGAGTGAGGAATGAGCACCTGAACATCTCTGCCTGGAGGCTTCTGAAACTGGAACCAGGATCCCCTGTGCTGAACAAGAGCCCTGAGTGTGTCATAACAGCCTACACACACACTGCAGGGACCTCACCTCCAGCTCAGTCCCATCCACACTGGATCCAGCCTCAGGAAAGGCATAACCCTGAGCATCTCCAAGACAGGCACAGTTTGATGTGAACAACTCAGACGTGGTTCCTTCAAGCAAAGCACCCAAGACTGGACTGTGCATGAACAATGCACTTCAAAGGAAAGCTGCTCTGCTTTTGCCATCACTGGGCATCTGTGCACATACACACAGGGTAAGTGTGGAGAGGAGCTACTTGGCTTCATAGCATCACTCAGTAGCTGAGGCAGGTTTATTGATCCTCAGGTCTTTTCTTTAGTCTCTTTGCTCAGGCACAGCAATGTCCTGCAGGGCTTGACCATACCTGTTTCTTGCACACCTGGATAGACTCAGTGTGGAGCAGGTCTCACCGCTTCAGCATCCTTTGCAGTATGACTGACCACTGCACCATGATCACAGCAGAAGGAAGGAGCCAGTCATGCTACTCTTCCAACAAGCCAGACCCAGGCTAACCCTTCCCAATTTCAGTACCATTGATTTTCCTCCTGCCTGTCTCTCCTGCAGGCACAGTCCCGGGCTCTGCTTCCTTGGGGCTGCCCTGCAGATCCCCCGCCTCCCCAGCTGCCCTCAGTATCTACAGGACTTCTCAGAGCAGCATCAAGACCTGAAAACAGAGAAGACACAGCTGCCTGTTCATATCCCACTCCATGAAAGAACTAAATCAGCTGGCAAAACGTGTTTTTGTTGTGTTCATCAAGGACACCTAGGAAGAAGGGCTTTTTTTCCTCCAAATCAGCATGAATTCAATAAGGGAGTTCACATCCAGATACAAGCACAATAAGCACATGTGTTTGTGTCTTGGCTTGGCCCAGCTCTTCCCAAGCTTGCTTTTCCATTTGTGGCAAGAAGTTACTGCCTGGCCCATGGCAGTATGGCTGGAGTTGCTACTGCTGTCAGATGGATCCTCAGAGGGGAATTTAGTGGAGTCTCTGCTGATTCCCCCTACCCCTGACCTGCGTAGAGCAGAGGCTAAAGACATTGCTCAAGCTCTCCCTACCCAGTATTTACTAAATGTTAGCAAAACCTAAAAAAAGAGAAATAAATTGTGCAGGCTTCCTCAAGCCTCCTGATACCACAACTCATAGCTGTTTGTTTCATAACCGTCAACAGCCCTTTTTTATCTTCCTCCAAACAATAGTCAGTTATTTGTCCAAACAAGATGTATCACCTTCTCTGATTTTTACACTGGTGCCTGGGGCCTGGCTTGGTAGGTGTGGATGCCCAGATCCTCCCAGGGCGTGATGGCTTGAGCAGAATGATGATACAGTCTCTGAACAGGCTTCTTGCACATCCCACAGAGATACTGGCAGGGATCATAACCCAGAGCTTAACAGCCCAGCACTTCACACAGGCAAATAGGATGTATCTGTTCAATGGAAAAGCATAGGGACAAAGATAAACATCTCCTAAGGCCTTTGGGCACCTAAAGGGCTCTGAAACCAGAGTCACACCACTGTCCAGAAGTATGGGCAGATGTTGATCCTTCTGTTTGTCCCCATCATTTCCTCAGTGGCTGCACCACACCTACACCTACTGCAGGAAGTGTTGATAGCACTTCCACCACACAAGGTGAAAACTTTGAACACCTTCTAAGATTTCTCTGCTTTTGATCACTATCAGCATCTTCCTCCACCCTCTCAGAGAGCACCACGGTTTGCTGGCTGCAGTCCAATTTCAAGAGCATCTTGTCAGATCTGTATCTCTGGGTCACCATTGCCTTGTGTAGCTCTGCATGTGTCCTTGCTTACACAGACTCTTTGATTCTCTGTTTTAAATCAGATCCCAAATTTCCTTCCCACTGTACTGATTTGTGTTTCTATAAGTGGCCAAGATTCACAGCTTTCTTTTTGACTTCTTGGGGGTGTAATCTCATCCACAGAAGCGAAACCTAATAAACTTCATTCACCTCAGTGCAATGACACTGCCTCAGCCAGCTGTGAATCCAAATAGCAACTGGCCGCTCATTTCACACCATATTTCGGACACTTCAGCATACTCTTTGCTTCTGCTTCCCTTTTCTTCATTTGACACAAATTATTTCCCCTTTCTATATCCTGTTCACACCAAAATCTGAATTTCAGGAGGGAAAAAAAATTAAACTCTTTTTTGGCCTGAAGAAGGCAAGAAGGGTTGAGGTTCCCAATTCCACCTCCAAGCTGAAAACTGGAGTCCTCTACAGTTCCCCTGCTCCTGACATGGCAGTGAAGCCTCCCACACTCCCTCCTGCCCCTCCCGGGCAGTCCCACAGGCTTTATCTGCCCCCTCCCATTCCAAGTGCCTGACTCCTCTGGCATTTCTGCTCACCTCCCACATTACAGGCGACCCAGACCTTTCCATGCTGTCCTCATTTGCTCCCTCCAGTCCAGATTTGCAAATGTCCAAGCTGTGGAACTCCAGAGCACACATAACACTGTCTGGTTGAAAGCCTGCTGTCCCTGTGCTGGACACTCAGAGAATCCAAAGCACACAGAGCCCTGCTGAGCATCTCTAATTGAAAACCAATTGCCTTATCTTCCTTCTCCCTCCTCTGACCATCAGAAGACAAAAAAAAAATAAAAATAAATAAATAAAAAAAAACCCAAGAGCAAACAAGGATACCTAACCGGAGATCATCCTTGTAAAATAGAGGTGAGACATCAGCCCAGAGACCTGTGTCAGTTTTTATCCAGCTATCTGAGGAAGCAGCTCACCCACCAGATCACACATCTTATCTGGCTCGTGCTCTGTGGTCAGAACCCTCCTGTGCCTTCACAAGTCACTAGACCACTGCTAGGTGATAGGTGGCCAGCATAAACAGCACTGGTCTAGGGTGGCTCTCCATGGGTCCAAGGCAGCCCCCTTCCTGGGGGAATGCTCCAGCTGCCTCACTTGAGCAGGGGATCAGGCCACATCCCCAGTGAACTGCAAACCTGCTGGCTGAAAAAGGCTTCTCTGCACTCAAATACACAGAGGTTTGTGTACGCAGCATCTTCGTAAACCTTCAGAACAGAAGCCAGCGTGGCACTAATAAGCTCTGCGTGGGTATCTCCAACAGCAGCTATCTGGGAAATATCAGCTATTCCCAGCTAGAGGGCTGGAGGCAGCTATCACTGTCCTGCTTGTTATCAAGCTCCTTCGGTGCAAAGGGGCTGGAGTAGTTGCATGTTGCTGAGCGCAGTGCAGCAGCACATTATGCTTCTTATGAGTAATGCAAGTTTGAATCTAGTTCTCAAAATACATGTCTCATCAGCTAGGAACTGCTAGACGCTAGTTATTCTTAGCCCCCAAGTCACTGCGATAAGAAACTAAATGAAAATTATTCCCAACAAAAAACATACTGTAATGAAAATATTTATCATGCTGCTTCTGGAAATGAGAAAAGGCTCTTCATTTTTAGGGCAAACAACACGCTGTTTCTATAAGAAACCACTACATGGCTGATATTTACTCATCTGGACTTTCTGAAGTGAAAATGAGGGGAAGGTGTTTGTAGGGACCCTGCCTCCATCCTCCCATCTGGGATTGCCTCTACACATTTGATGAGGAATTCACAGAGCAAGCAAAGCAACTACATCAGATCCATGGGATCCCAATACAGAGAAGCTACCATGGTCTAATACTGCTCATGAATACACTGCCTCCACAGGGACAGAATGGAAAGATGAAGTCAAATGTGTAAATTCCATTCCTAGCATATGAGATCAGCCAAATCTGCTGTTCTTTCTTGGTAGTGTCTTACAGCAGCATAATTATCTTTAGCAGGTAAGCTCAGTGGAGAAACAGGCTGTTTTCTGTCAGAGGTGTTAATGCAGGTAGGAGACAAAAGCTATCCATTCCCCATTCATTTACAGCTTCATTCATGGAGTTGGAAAACAGATCTCAGAACCACACGCCTCCCCAGCTTTTATTTTACAGGTTTGTCAGATAATGGTTAGCTAGAGCTTTTGAGCTTGTCTTTTAAAAGCTGATGACAGATTTAAAGACCAGTTTTTTTATTCCCTGTGCAGATTTCTTAATAAATAGAAGCAAACTGAAGTCAGGATAACTAAAAATCTCTCTCCCTGCATGTCTCACACGGATTACATCCTCAGAGCAGTCACAGCTACAGCAATATTTGGCTACATGCATATTCAAGGGTTCACAACAACTTTCAGCAGCACTGACAGGATCTGGTCTGACTTCCTACAGGATGACCTTTGGGATTCAGGTCTTCACCTCCTGTGGAAAAGAGTTACAGATCTGCAACCAAGAACAGCCAGCAATGCTATGGCTTGCAGGATCTGTGCTGTGCAACTGGGAAGCATGACATGGACTACTCATCCTTCAGATTTTTGAGCCTGAAATGAGCCAAATTTAGTGTTTGCTCCAGTCAAATAAGAAGCCCTGTTGGGGAATACATGGTCTGGTGCTGATAATCCACCTGCTATCCCTCAGCGGGTGTGACTCCTCTGAAGCTTGTGTGAGTCCCAAGTGCAGAAAGACAAGAATAGAAATGCTTTTCCGGCTTCCCCTCTCAGGCCAGCTTCTGCTGCCAGCAAGGCAAGGGCCAACCTTTGCAACCACACTTCTCCCTCCTGTTTTCACCAGCCTCAGGTCCCCTCTAGTCCCTGTCTGCCAGACATGTAGGAGACAGGGAGCATTTAAAATTTTACAAAGGAGAGATAAAGTGGGCCAGACAATAGGTCTTCCTTGTATCTGCGATGAGTTTCTCAAGGCGCACAAGCGCCCATGCTGCTTTGCCTTTGCAGCTGATGACAAAAACACCCTGCAATGACCCATCCTTCATTCAGAGCCTGGCCTTGGGAGAGAGAACAGATTTGTTCAGCCTGAAGCAATTCACTGCACAACACCAAGGGCATGAACATGATTTTCACTTTTTATCCAAACAGTTGGGCGAAGGGCAAGGCAATACGGTGTGAATTAAACAAGCACGAGGCAACACGGCTGATAAGAGCAGGGAAACAAGAGCTAGACAGTGACTTGAAGGCTTTCCATCAAGTAAGGGGTAGGGCTTATCCTGCCCTACCCTAATGTAACCCTTTCAAATCTTATGACTCAGAGGTTCACCATGAATCACCACTCCCTTTCTCAGTTTCCTCCTGCAACTGAAAGAAGCATTTTCTGTTGGCCCTCGGCAATGTTAAATAACAGACTTTCTCATGCTGCTTCAGCTGCCCGGTCCCAAAGACATTGGGTGGAGATGTGGCATGTTCCCCACATACCTCACCTAGCTGCAGGAGGGGTCATGTCAGCCCATAGACATCAAGGAGATCCCTTGAGCATGCTATGGGACTAAATACACTGCCTTCTGAGGTTAACCCAAATCCCTGTGGCTCAGTGCAGCTCTCGTGTCTCTGGAAGGAGGAAGGGTTTATTATGAGCAGAGGCTTGTACCAGCGAAGTGCATAAAGTTGCCAGTCCCCTTTGTCCCATCCTATTGCCAACCCCAGCTCAGAGCCTCTGCCCCTGCTCTGTTGTTCAGATATAAATCAAATTCAGATCAAAATTAGTCTTTTCTTCAAGCAGTTTTCTGTAACCAGGTCACATCAGTGGCTGAGTCATAGGAAGCAAACCTTTGTGTGGCAAGAGCAAGCTATGGAAACTCCCTGTCACATCAGTTTTGCGACTGTCTTCAGATGTTTCTGAAAAAGCAGCTTCTCTGTACCACAGTTAGCTCAACACCTGTCATTGGCAGGGGATAAATGTTTTGAAAATGTAAACAAATTATTAAATGGTGCGTTAATTGCAAAGAACAGATGCAGAACTTTACATGTGGAGGTGGGTTGGTTTGTCTTGTCCTCTGGTTCATGATCCCGTGGGGACACAGGAGATCTGAGTGCTCTTGCAGACTCTGTTGCCATCTTCCTCTGCAGCCTTGGAGAAGTCAGAGTTTTGAGGTCTAGCACCAATCTTAAGGCCAGATTTTAAAAGACCTTTGGCACCAAATTTACTGAGCTCTTTGCAGCTCAGGGGGGAAAAGGCTAGAACACTTACTGTGGGACCACACACAGCCCATGGGTGGGGAATGGGACCGTATCCTGCCTGTGGTTGCAGCGAACACTTGGGCAATAAGGACATGGCATTCTAATACAAATACTTTTCTAGCCCCTGAGCATCTTTTGGACTTGCTGACACACACTAGACCTTTATGATTAATAGTTTCAATGGACTTTTCTCCCTTGAATTTCTCTAACCAGTTTTTGAAGCCCTTTATTCTTGAGCACCTAAAGTGAACTCTACAGTTTAATGTCAGACTGTGTAAAGAATTAGTTTTTGCTTAAAAATTCTGTTCTTGAAAAGAGAAAAAAAAAAAAGTTAATTTTAGGTCTGAGAGTTATCATTTGGGGAGGAAAAAAGTGGATAATTTTCTTCACTATTCACCTTCTCTATTGCACTTCTGACATTGCACCTTCAACCACAGACCCTTTCAATTACCCCTATTCTTAGCCAATAAAATGTCTTCTCATGAGAAGAGGTCCTACTCCTGTTACCTTTCTCCACATCCTTTCTTAGTTTTTTTTTTTCAGCAAGGGAGTTAGGAACTGCTCTCGGTGTGCAGCCTCCCAGCTGTGAGTGCAAAACAATTCTAGAGTATCTTCTTATGTTTTCTCTTTTTTGTGCACTTTTCCTGTTTGAACAATACCTAGCATCTGATTTGCCATTTTCTCTCTGCTGAGAGAAATTGACATTTTCATGGGGTTATACATGATGAGTTGAAGCTTTTCTTTCTGAGTGGCAATAGCTAATTTTAGATCTTACCGCTGTGCATGGTTAGGATTGCTTTGTTTTCCTTAAGTACATGAATTGCATCTGCTATTCTACCATTCAGCCAATAACCTTTGTGAGATCCTTCTGTTAATCTTTACTGTCAGTTTTAATTTTTATTATTCTCAGTCAACTCTGTATCATCAGGAACTGCTGTCACTTCTTTATTCACTTTTCTTCAAGATCACTTATGAATATGCAGAAAAACAACCCAAGACAAAATGCTATAGCAGTCTGTTAGAATCATAGAATACCCTGAGTTGGAAGGCACCCAAAAAGATCATCCATCCCAGCACCTGGCCCTGTAGAGGACAACCCAAGAATCCCACCAGGTGCCCAAGAGCATTATCTAAATGCTTCTTGAGCTCTGTCAGGCTCGGTACTGTGACCACTTCCCTGGGGAGCCTTTTCCAGTGTCCAACCATCCTCTGGATGAAGAACTTTTTCCAACCTGAACCTTCCCTGACACGCCTTCATCCTATTCCCTCAGATCCTATCACTGGTCACCACAGAGAAGAGATTAGTGCCTGCCCCTACATTTCCTCTCATGAGAAAGCTGTAGACTGCAATGAGGTCTCCCCTCAGCCCCCTCTCCTACAGGCTGAACCAGCTGTGAGTCCATTCCTTCTCAGTTCTAAAAACGTTCTCTTTCATGTGCTTCAACCAGTCATTAACCCATGGAAGAGGCTTCATATTTACCCCTTTCCCCACTAATTTAGTACTCTGTTAATTCTTTTCTACCAATTTTCCAATAGCAGTCTGAAGTTTCCCCATATAGTTTTCCTGTACTTTTCTGGCTCTTGAGATCTCTGGAATACCTGCCTCTTCATCACTAGGTCTTCACAATATTTGAGGAATGCAAATAGTAAGTAATGAAAAAAAAAAAAAAGTCACATATATTGAGTCATACATGTCACCAGTTCTTCTGCTGGAAAAGATCTCTGTGTTCTTGGCCTGAATATTGAAAGATGTGCAAAGACTTTGACATTATTAGAAAATGTTTATGTGTTGCCATGTGACATTATGCCATAGGAGATAAATCATTCATGCCAGGCTTTGGCAACTATTGCAGCAAAAACTCTTGTCTAATGCCAATCAATGAACTGAATGGGATCAAAATGTCCAAGTAAAAATTGTTTCATCCAGTAAAACAACTGATGATTATGCAAGAGTCTCAGTCTGGTTGTTTTGTTCTCCAGTTACAGACAATTATATTAATAAAAGCCCAAATGTTTACATTGCAAACACACTGTGTCTTAGGCCAGTGGTTTGCTATTTCCAGTGCAGCAATCCAAATTTTTCTTGCATTATGAGCATAACCACAAAATGCCCTGAGCAAATATGTTCCATCCCCATAAAACTTTGTGGACAACTTATAAAAGCTGTTACCAATCTGCATACTACCACTGCTTTACATGCTAGAGCAAGAGACATTCTTCTATTGTTGGAGTATCTCAGACACCTAAGGATAAGCTTTGGAAGTTCTATCTTCTTCCTTTTTACAAACAAGGAACAGAAGTGGTCAGTTGGTCTGTATATTTAACATAGAATCGGCCTCAAGTTACCTGTAAGGCCCAAGATCTTCTGAGGTTGCTTGTTTGTTGGCCATGAATTCAGCCAATAAAAGGTCCTTAAGAAAAACAGAAGTTACAGGGATAGGAGAGAGAAGTAATGAACCAGTTCAGCATCAGTAAAGAAGTTTTCTTTAAAATGGTGGCAAAACTTGTTGTGTCTTTCTTACTGGTCTTGAAACTGAGACCCTTTGGCCTTGGTGGCAAGATGGACATGCCTTGGTGGCAAGATGGACCTACCTTGGCCAAGAGAAGGCAGAGACACAAAATAAGCATATCCTTGAAACCAAAATGGTAATGGGGAACAGGGTGACTTTATCCTCATAGTGGATCCAACCATGGCCCTATTTATTTATGGCCAGGCATGATGTATGCATGTACAATAGCCAAATTATCAAATATTCCAAGCTATTGTGGGATCAGCCTTTGTTCTACTGTATGCAACAGCTTTGAAAGAGAGCCTTTGTAGAGGAAAATGGCCTGCTGTTCGTATCAGTTTCCCTCCCCAAAATGAATTCTGCATTTCTCCCAAAGACATACACTAGGTCTAAGTCTTGCTCTCACAAAGGGGCTTTGTCTGGGTGCCTTCACTTAGAACACAGATTTTATTTATCAAAACTGTGCATGAAATTTGGTGCCATGTTGATACTTAACATGCAGAACATGCTGCTTCTCCGCAAGCTAGGACAGTGGAAATCGTGATCCTAGAGGAGAAGGAGCCATGCCTTTTCCTGCCATGGTACCTCCATCCTTCCATCAGCTCAGGCAACCTGGCAAAGTCAGGGCTAGCTTAGCACCAATCTGTTTCTGGAAACAAAAACCCCAAGTCTTGCTCAAAACCAGAAAAAAGACCTTCTGGGGAATAAGTGACAGCATTTGCACATATTTTTAATTAGTCTATTTCTAAGTCACTTAGCTAAAACTTTTTCAGGCATTGTTTCAAAAAATGGGTAGTGAACTGGGCTCGGCTGAGGATAGAGTGCTACTCCCACCTATGAGGAGCAGGTTGGAAGAAAGCCCAAAATGTAAGACAAGCTGTACTGAGCCACACCAAAGTATCCATCCAATTATACCCATATTTATTCTCTATAAGTGGTCAAAACAGATGCCTCATAGTCACTAGTCCTGTCTAATAATAATAATACCAAGCCAAAAATAAATAATTATGCTATAATTAATTTTAGCATATAGTCATACCCATGACACCTCTTCAGTCTCCAACATTTTGCACCTTGGGGACTTCCAGAGCAAGAAGTATTATCTCCACAGCCCTCAGTCTATTCTTCTTTCACAAATTGGTCTTTTCTGATTTTTACTGTCATAACATCCTGCAGCAGGCAGTTTCACTACTTGTCATCTACTGTGAGGAATTAGCTCTTGTTATTTACCTTTAACTCGTCTTCTACTAGTTTGTTAGGGTGTTTTCTGAGGTTCTAAATCTTTGCTGAAGACAGTAAAGAGCTGGATTGTGTTTTGCTAGATGCAAACCCAGTGTCTAACATTGTAAGACCCAAGCATTTGTAAAAATCCTTTGCCAGATGTGACATTACTTTTGCTAAATCTGCACCCCCAGTATTATGGTAAGGGCAAAGAGATAGGAGTTATGTCCTCAACAAAGTAATTTGGCTATGACTTGTAACATACTCGTTAAGCTGGTTGGTCTTTCTTCCTGTGGTTTTGGGTTGGTCATCCAAATGAGGATGGAAGGAGCTTTCATTACACTAGACAGGCAAACCCATAAAGCCTATAACCCTTCACCTTCTGTCTCAAAGCATATGAAACACTCCAGGCATGCAGGATGCAAAGGGAGAAAGGAAGCCACCAGTGATCCAAAACCAAGGCAAGAGAAGTGGGCAAAGCCTGACATGAGAGGAAAAAGGAGGGAGCCAAAGGAAGCTGACATCTTCAAAAGCACCTTCCATGTTGTGAGATTGGCTGTACTTGATCCCTACCCAAAATGGGAAGGCAAACCATATCTCACAGCCTTTCTTCATTCCTTCAAGCTATAGACAGATGTTAAAGTAAAAGGAAAGGAGAATTTAGGAGAAAACCCTTTGGGGTCACTGAAACTGGCATTTGCTATTGTGGGCAAACCCCTCTTGAATCACTTTGCATAAAGCAATGAAGGGCTCTTTATCTCAGACTAGAATGCTGGCCTTTAATTTCCTGACAGACACATTACTTTTTCACCATTAAAACCCTTATTCTCTTAGCCAGTGTAAATGTGTTTATTTCTTACTAATACCCATTTGTTCTTGTGCCAGTATAATTCACACATTTTAATAGCTGGGGATATTTTGCTCCTGCGTGGCACTGACACCTTTCCTGAAATACTCAGAGATGATCACATCCCCTCTCAATCCTCATTTTGTTACGCTTTAGCAGCCAAAGTCTTTTAATCTCACACTGTAAACCACCAGTAGCATCCCCCTTCTCAGCATCTGTTCCACTTTAAATTCACCATTCTGGGAATTATCTAGAATTACACATGGCATTTCAAAGGATGCTCCTAGCTGAGTTATTAGCAATGGGGACTGAAACTCCAGCGAGCTGGACATAAAAGCCGTAGACTTTCCTGCCAGAACTGGAAACATTTCCAAGCTCTGGAAGACTTAGAAATTTTTACATCATCTGGATAAGAGATAGGGACAGGGAGCTATACACCACCTGCACCCAGTCTGGCTGACAGGTGTGTATCCCACCAGTGAATGGGACACCTGGATAAATATTCTCTCTTGATTTTGTGACTGGTTTCCTTATTCATGGCAAGTGACAGCAAGCATGGCTTTGCTGTGTACATGGATGAATACTAGGAAGACAAGGAGATTTAGAGGAAAGCTGGAACACTGAATCAATACAAAATTATGTCCCATTAGTCTGTGCTTTGAGTGAATAATCAGTTCCAGAACTACAGTGCTTTAAAACTCCATTACATGGGAAACACAGTCATTAATCCTAAACTGTGATTAGGTAGAAATCTGGGGGTGAAGGGAAGAAGACTTCAGCCTCTGCTTTAACTGCTGTGGATGTCTGATCTGCAAGCTTTTCAATTCTATGAATTCATGTTTTGGATGCAGTCACTGTTGCTGGGGAAATAAACGTGATGGCACATGAATTAAAAAATGCTCTCAATTGGGGAGTAGGCAAGAGGAGCAGAGGAGCCCTTATGAAACAAAGGGCTTTCGCACTCTCCAAGTGTAGTCTCTAACAAAATATGAGGTAAAGTGACAGAAAACATCTTAGAAAAATTGACTGTGCTTATTTACATTACATAATAGGACTTCAGCGAGCCTTTATCTAAATTACACAATCTGAGGCATTTCACCCATTCACTGTCTCTAGGCTTCTTAAATGGTGGGGGGTTTTTTATCTCCCTTCCGTTACAACTGAAAATATGTGTATAAATCCTTGTGTATCCATGCTCCATTACTGACTTACAGATATCACATTGCTTCCCAGTTTCTTACTTAATCTCCTGTGGTTCAGGGAACACTAAAACATAAAGATTATTGTGTGCTTGATATTACAGATAATATCTTTGTCTTTGAGGCTCTCAAGTCTCATGGGACCTCTCCCTCAGGAAAATTCAACTGCTGCCACTGCTTTGCAACTCAAAACCAAAAAGCACTTTTCTTCTGTGCTCTGACCTTCGCTGTAAGCATTGTGAAGGGCTGAAGTGAAGAAACAAAAGATCAGGAGTCCTTCTGTGCAGTAGATGCTCTTAACCTCCACTGCTGGAAACAAGTCCCACTTCAATCTGCACAGGGACAAACACAAAACCAGCCCTCGTCATCAGACCTTGGGATAACAATTCCTGCAGCTGTGCAGTAATGACATTCTCGGCATGGCAGATCTCTATCTAAAACTCAGCTGCTTAGTAGGAAAAGGAATGTCTGCACAAACATTCATGTCTTTATTACATTCCTGAGCTCTACTGCAGTCCTGTCTTCATTTCACAGGCCCCACATAAATGTTTCAGCCTTCCTGAGGGGCAGGGCACAACTGCAGGTGAAATATAAGGAACTTGAGATAGAACTCTGGACAGCAAGAAAAAAAGTGATCAGGGAAAAAAAAAACATCTTTGATTCATATTTTTGGCATTTGGACTAGACTGTCATTGTAGGTCCCTTCCCTTAATCAATTCTATTCTACGTTAGTGCAGGTAGTGAGAACACAGAGCAATACAAGCTAAGAACTATTTGGAAGTAGCTTGTTCCTTTGAAAAAGTTGCTTTTTAGGAGCTCAGTCCAGCCAGGGCAATAATCCCCCTGAGCTTCAAAGCCCCAAGTTCTAGATGCAGTGATGTTTCTTTCCATCCCTTTTACTGAGCAACGAAGCACAAGAATGTTGTTGAACAAAAATGGACTTGCCATCAACTCTTTTACCTGAATTAAAGAAAAAAGGTAGAAAGCTGGAGGTTAGAAAACACATCTTGTGTTGTAACCGAAGAAGAATTTGGTCCGTGTGGTGGAGTTCTGTTTACACATTTCTGACATAATTGAGTGATAGCACCAAACAAATGGCAATGCAGACATTCAAAGCACCTTCAGTGATCACAGCCCCTCCAGACAGGCAGATGGAGAGCCCAGGGAGAGTTCAGCCTGCTTCTCAAGGGTGCAAGGTTTCAAGGTGCAAAGCACACTGCAGAGACAGGTCTGGGGAAGCAAACCAGCTACTGCATCCCCTCAGCCTCACCACATGCTCTGGACATACATGCACAATGTGGCTTTATCCCAACAAAGGAGTATTTGTGTGTTCACTGTTCACCCCCACAGTCATATCTGCTTCAGTCAAAAGGGATTTTGGAGAAAATGAGGGGGTTTTATACAGAGTTTCATTTTTTCTCCTTGCCTTGTCTTTTCTGAGCTTTGCTCCTCACTCCGACATGATGGTGAGAGCTTTTATAGCCCAGCAGTTATAATTTGTCTTCCATGAGCAATTTTTAGGGCCATGTGTACTGTCCTTCTGATGTCCAGGTCAGAAAACACGACTGACAAGTAATAAGCATTAGGGTAAGAATGAGTAAAGCAGTGACACACAGAGGAAGGAGAAGAGCTCCTTTGCTGTCTCGTATCTGCCCCAAGTACAAGGTCCCTGTGAACTGCAAGTCTCCTGCATGTAACCCAGCTTCACAGCCTCCCTGCTACCTCATGGTCCTACTGACACTGCTGTTAAGTGGATTAAAGGACCACTGGCCAATTGCCCCAGCACACACCATACAGGACAGAGGCCACAAATCTGATGCTGAAAATGCCTGAAATTGGGCTTATAATTGAGGCAGCATGAGAGGAAGACCCATGGACCACATCACAGCCAGGAGCAAGGTGTCCTGCCTGCCTGCTTTCCATATGGCACCCCTGGCAGGTCTGCTCCAGAAGGCAAAGGGAGCAGACAAAGGCAAAGAAGAAAAAAGTACTTGAGCAGAATAGACTTGGGTTCCCTGTTCTTCACACAACAAAGCAGCAAAAACTTGCACAGAATAGAAAAAAGGCTAAAGCAAGAACAGCAGCAGCCAAAGGCAATTACTATTTCTTAAACAATAAACAGCTCTTTCCGATCCAGGTTTATACTCTTCAGAGAAAGATTGCAGTGGACACATCCATTTTTCCTACTGCAAGGATTTGTAAAGCTAAGTACGTACCCACCTGAGTATTGCATAAGATACCAATTAGGAACATTTATTTTGGGTAAAAATAAAGCTGATGAGCCACTCTGGTTATCTGCCATCTCTCAGAGAGGCAGTCTTTTTCCATTTGTCTCCAATTCCACTAAAAACGGAGAAGTGTTTTACAAGCAAACACTAAAACCTCAGGTCTCATTTTCCAATTTGAAATCTCAGAGATGCTCAGCCTTGCGTTCTTACCCTGTAACTATCCTCCAGTCTCCTGTAATCACACTCAGTGGTCTAAGCTCAGCTCTTACCAGCTTGCAGCAGCCCTTTGAAAAATACTTTATCATGATTTTTATATCAGCTATCCCCCTCTCCCCACTCCATGATTTTCCCTGCCAGGTTTTCTCTGGCTGGTGAAGCTGACTGGCTTTGCCTGAAAGGAGACAGCCTATAGGAGACAGCACTTCTGACCTGCAAAGGGAAAAAAAAACTTTTCCACCAAATTCTCCCTACTTGGCTGATAAGATTTAGTTTAACTTCACTGTTTCACTGCTCATCTATAGAGTTGATGCACTGTACTAAGTGACAAGGCATCCTTCCCCTCTGGTGGGTTGGGTGTGCCCACTGATCTGAACTGCGATGAGATATAGAACTTGTACTGACTTCAGCTTTAGGCTGTATCTGTCTAGACGTTGACATGATGATACACACAAAATCTGTGGAAAACGCTCAGATGTTAGCTTTACTAACCCGGTGCCAAGTACAAGATTCAAGCATTGGAAGAAACTGCCCAGGGAACTGGTTGAATCACCATACCTGGAGCTATTTAAAAGATGTGTAGAAGTGGCACTTGGAGACAAGGTTTAGTGGTGGGCTTGGCAGTGCTGGGTTAACATTTGGACTCGATTAACTCAGCGGTCTTTTCCAACCTACTAGATGCCATGTTTCCACGACTCCGTGTCGAAAGCAAAGCGCTCAAATTGCGGAGACTGGGGTGCTGCGTCCCTAGGAGGAGCATGCAAGGTCCCTTGGGTGTCTGACCGCCCGGGTATCTTGCGCCCAGTTTTTCTGATTCCCCCATCACCTCGCAGCCCCCGTGGCTGGACGGAGAGGGTTCCCGCGCCGGGGACGGGGCACAGCGGGGCTCAGCGGGACACAGGGGGGTTCAGTGGGACTAACTGGGGCACAGAGGGGCTCAGCGGGGCACAGGGGGGTTCAGCGGGACTAACTGGGGCACACCGGGCTCAGCGGGGCACAGCGCAGCTCGGGCTGGCAGGGCAGGGGGCAGCGCTCGCATCGAGGGCGCCCACGAGCCACAGGAGGAAGGGGCACATTGGGGACCCCTCCGGAGGGGTTCAGGACCTCTCTGCAGCGAGGGGGGCGGCGATAGCGACGCTGGCTCCGGGGATGGCTCTTCCTCCGGGGATGATGTGCCAGGGCGATCCCGGCTGCCGCGGTGACACACCCGGCAGGACGCGGGGCGGGGGCGCGCAGTGGGACCCCCCTTGTCCGAGCGGGCAGAAACTTCCCTGGCGGGGCCGGTCCCGACCCCCCGCCCCTCCCCGCCCGCGCCCCGCCCCGAAACCGGGCGCGGCTGCCGCGGGCAGGCAGAGCCCGGCGGCTGCGGGCACCGGCGGAGGGTCCGTGCCCGCGGCGGGGTCGGAGCCCACCGCAGGACACCGCCGCGGTAAGGCCGAGCCCCCCGGGCGCGATCGCGGGGTCCTCTCGGGGGGAGAAGTTGGGCTGAACGCCCCTCCCGGGGCTGCAGCCCGGCTGGGCATCCCCCGCTCCCCGCCGTGCCCCGGCGGACAGCACGGGCACGGGGGAGCTCGGCGGGCGGCTCGGAGCTGCAGGGAGGGATGAGGGGTAAGCGCAGCGGGGATGGGGGCGCGACAGCAGCACGGAGGTGTAGGGGGGACCCGGTCCGGGCTGCAGGTGTGGCCGCAGGGCGCATCGCTGGGATGTGGTCCCCGCTGCTCATTTGTCGGGACATCAGAGTGGGAGGCGGGAGCCGGTCCGGGTTGCAGATGCAACAGAGCGGTGCATAGGTGGGATGAGGACCAGATTGCAGGTGTGACGCTGGAGCATACAGGTGGGAGCTGGTCCGGATTGCAGCTGCAAACGCACCATGTACGGGCTGGATGTGAGTTGGATTGCAGGTGCTGGGATGTGGTTTGGATCGCGAGTGCAGCTACAGCGTGTCTAGGTGTGATGTGGCCCAGATTGCACGTGTGGGTGCAACGTGGTGCAGGTTGCAGGTGTGATGTGCAGGTGGGATGTGGTCCTGCTGTGCCTGGGAGTGACAGAGCATGTCCTAGCGTAGAATGTATGGCTGCTATGCCTGTGTCCGGCCTGGGCCACTTTCAGGCTTTTATTTTGAAAGATTCTGTTATCCAGTGGATTGCGGAGATCTCCCAAGTCCTGCCCAGTTTTCCCACATACTTCTCTACAGCCTCATCCTCCCTTTTGCTCAATAACTCTGCTATGTTGAAATGGCTTCTTGCAACATCAGCACACAGAGCTGAATTCCAGAGCTCGGGGGCGGAGGAGTGCTCAGACACACTGGTCTTAGGAGAAATACCCCAAAACGGTGTTCATGGTCTCTCCCAGTACCGGATCAACACTGAAATACATGTTGTTTTTCTCGGGTTTCTGAAAAATTGCTCTGGGGAAACAGAGTGTGAAACACCTCAGGCTCCCTGGTAGACTGCGAGGAAACTTCTGGCCTAAGTCAGTTGAAAAGAAAAGTTGGAGTCAGCACAGTTACGGTAAGGTTGCCTACTGAACTTGCTCAGAATTTGGGCTGTCTGGGCACTAATCTCATTTATCTTTCATCCACTTAAGCTTGTTTTTCTACTACACAGAGGCTGCCAAAACTAGAGGGTAGGAGGGTGGGAATCACAGAAACCCATGAGGATATATGATTTTTTTTTGTCCTATTATAAGTTAATAATCCTGTTCTAGGCTGTCATCCAAGAATATTGCTCCAAAAATGCAAGCAGTGTACATGGCCCATTGTATAAAAGATAATCTAAATGTAGGACAGGAAGGGACCTGGCAGGTCAGCAAATCTAAACGTGGAATGATATTATGCCTTATTGCTCACCACTGTAATTCATTTGTTCTTGGTGTCCTGGGAAGGGGACGTTTCACAACTTTATTGAACTGATACAGTATTTTTTTCTCCTATGTATGGTTTTCTCTTAGTTTGTATTTGAGCTATGACTACTTAGTTCTCCCAGGCTGATGCTTTTCTCTCGTATCAGAATAGAAATAAGAGTGGCATGCTTTTCTCTTCAGTGTGCAATACCAAACAAGCTAGAACTTGCTGTCTGCTTTCCTGAAGCAGGCTTCAGCTTCTGCTGATCCCCTGCAGTCGTGAGCTGGGCTTCTTACTCTCCGACGTCCCTGGGGATGAGCAGAGCTACCAGGCTCAGAGGTCTGTTCTGTGCCTCTCCTGCTTTGACACCTCACCTAGAAATAAATCCCTCACCTGGTAGGTACTGCAATTAACCTCCTTCTCAGGTTCCTCCTGTCCTGTGATGGGAGTGGGAAATTGGGATTTTCCTCCTCAGGTGTCCATCTGACTTTTGTTTTCTGCTGTCAGCTCTCATGTTACTTTAGGCCTCTTATTAATCCCATTTTTATTGCATATCCCCATATTCTGTGCTAGTGCAGTATTCTCACAGCTTTCTCCTACTTGCTCTGTCCTGAAGGGAGATGTTAAGTAGGATGGGGTCTGCCTTGCTTTTGGAAGTGATCCCTGCCCAATTCAGACTGACCCCTTCCATTTGCTTGTCTGTCCAATCCTTTTAGGTCTGTACAGTGTTTATTACAATTTTTCATCTTTTTGTTAACTCCTGATTTCACTGAACTGCGTAGCAAGTGGCTGCACTTTAAATGTGTTTAAAACTGAATTTTACCCCTGTCTTGTGTGGCAGGTGTGCTGGATAGGTTTCTTAAAGTAGTTTAGTAGAAGATTTTTCTTATCAAAGGGAGCTAAGTTGCATTTTGTTGTTCTTTCCATGACATCAATTATTAGGATTTTGGGGTTTTTCCGCAATGATTGTTCTGTTGATGAGAGATGTTTAATCCCACCATTGTGCTGCAACCAGCCGTGAGGAGATGATGGGTGTAATTCAGCAGTGGGGAGCAATACAATGCTGTGGATTGGGCAGTGAACAGTATTCATAGAGCTGGAACAGCTGGAGGAACTTCAGACAAACTCAGTGCTCATATCTGAGCTCAGATTTAACTCCCAGGTGAATATCCTTGCTCTTAATATTTGCAATAAGGTCTATCAATAATGATTCAGAGGAAATACCACCCACTGAATCAACAAAGTCAGCTCATAGGGTTACAGAGGGCCCTGAACAAATCCAGCTCTGCTTGGTCCAAAATACTGCAGCCGGTAGGTGCATATAAACGCTTCACAAGGAGTTATCCCTGTTCTATTCATTAACATTGGACATAGCTTTTTATGTAACCAAGTGAAAAATGGCTAAATGTTTTGAAGAAGCCAGATACAGCCCTGTAACATGATGCTCCTTGTGTTCAGTGCATGACTACCTGCTCCGGAGCTAATATATTATAATCCCTTTGGTATTGTCCATCAAACCCAAGTTTATTCCAGTGTCTCCCAGCACTGCATGTGCAGAACTTTATCATACAGTGCTCATGAATGTGGTTCTGCAGAGCCTGCTTTCATCTCCCAGTGTCCAGAAAAAGCACTGAGGGAACCAAGCGCTGCAACAGAGCAGGCAAACAATCTGTATTTTAATTATACAGAGACCTCTTGGGTTCTTTGCTGTCAACCAAAATGCTAAGAATGAATTGGGGGAAGAAAGAAAAACATGTCAAATTTTAAGCCTTGACTTTCTAACAAAGGGCAGCATCGTGCCCATCGGTCTGGTGTGGGGTTGTCACATCATTCCAGTTGTTCCAGTTCTCCAGAGGTGCTTTAAGAACTGGAGCAAAGCGCAAAATGGGAATGCCTCAAAAAAGGGTTCTCTGCATTTGAGCAACCTCTCTGTGGCTCCTTTTTTCTAGGAAAAAATTAACTGGTGAGCAACAACCAAGCCTTGTAATTGCTACCAGTGTTAGAGGAGCTGATTTAATGGAACTCAATGTGGAAACAATTAGGGGTGTGGGGTTCATGCATGAGCCCCTGAGTCATAGCCTGGCATCTAGAGGAGTGCCCACAGTTAAAGTGAGTTGTGGGATGTGGCAGGTGAACATTTTTTACTGTTTTGTCAGTCAGCCTTTCACACCTGCAGAAAGCATCAGGAGAGCATCTAACACCATGATGGTTTTTCTGTTTGATGTAACAAACACGCATTGTTCCCAGATTCAGCTGTTTCCACTGGTTTGATACCTGAGCTGACATTTCAAAGTGCTGGGATTGCTGAAGGCACAGATCAATGAGAATCTTAAGCAAGCAATAGTGTTTTCAAAAAGCTCTGTAGCTTTTGATGGTGTATTTCAAGGTGCTCTGAAAAACCAACTGAGCTGATAAAGGACACTGGGCAAAGCCAGAAAGGAGAACTGAGAGCCAGTAGATGAAGTCCTCATCCTGACATTGGAGTCGCTGAGCTGATTCCAAAATGTTTAACTACCCTAAAAGGAGCAGCTCACTTCAGAAGGGATGTTGTCCCACCACTACATCCAGTACAAGAAGTACAGGCAAATAAAGACTGGCCAAATACTGTAGTTGGTAAGGGACAATGATCAACTTGGCAAGGTTTTAGCAGGTATCACCAGGTGGTGCTACTTGGCATTGACTTCCTATTTGTTTTTCTTACCATGGCCATTATTTTGCCTTAGCTGAGGCATAAACAGTGTTAATTTGCGGGAGTGTTTGAGGGCAAAGGAGGGATTTGGTCTTTGCATTGCTGCTCCATTACAGTCTGTTGAGCAGGTGTCTTCAGTCACCCCTTGGTGCTGAGAGGGTTTTCCCAAAAGAGGCACAAGGGAAATCCCAGTTGATGGCTTGCGTAACTGCTCACAGAATGCCCACAGGTTCAGTAACACTGATTTCACCCCAAATCTGACTTGCAAAGCTTTCCATTGCCTCTGCTGCTCCCAAGCTGATGGTTAATGCCAACATAGACATCACTAGTGGCAGCTGGCCACGTTGGGACTACATGGGTCTCCACTTTCCAGCTGGGATAGCTGAGTCACGTTTTAACAAGCGAGGACAGCAGAGGAATTCAGAGATTGCTCCAGGAAAGTGTGGGAAAGGAGTCACCCTGCAACCATAAAACCTCTATATTTAGTTGTACTTTAAAATGGAAAATGTTGGTGATTTTGCAGTTGCAGAGGTCAAGTGAGTTTGGAGACCCACAGGTCTGCTCTGATCCAGTCTGCTCTGCCTGGGGCATCTGCACAGGGAGTCATGGCCACCTGTGCCCCTCACCGTGTTCCCCAGGAGTAGGGACATTCCAACTCTGTCCCTGTCCCTGGGACTGCACAGTGAGATCATCCTTCGCTGGAGGCACAGCGTCTTCCCAGTGTACGCTGGCAGGCAGAGGGGATGAAGGGAGGGAAGCAGCAGAGCCCTTTTCCTCTCTGCAGATCAATGAATGAGGTTGGCATCATCTTTCTCTCTGTATTTATTTATAACTTTGGTGAGCAGCTCTGCTTGTGTCAGTGTAGCTAAGGAATAACTTTGTTACTCTCCACTCTGTTGGTTAAATTGCATTATTTTTAATGAGGCAGCTATCTCCCTGCTGCTTCTGTTCTGCTGGTTTCCCCTATCTGGGAACTGTCTGCTCCTTGTCCATCCTGCTTTTCTGTTAAGTCATTGCCCAGCATTCACTGGAAGCAGTGAGCTAAGTGTTAGCTTTATTTTCTGACAGAGGCCCCAGGTGGAAACACAAGTTCCCCCAGTACAAGGCAGCAGCTTTTTGTGAGCTCTGGTTTTCTTCCCATGCCCTGCAGAGAAGTCAAACTGTGGCAAATCAGCTCATTCCGCAGTCTGGCCCAGATCAAAGTACTTCACCTAAATAAAAGGATGGTCCCTGCTGCCAAAGGATTTGCTCCAAGGAAAGGATGCAGCCCCTCACAGGCTGGGTGTGCAACCCAGAGGGATTCAGAAGATACAAAGCCACACAGCCCTCCCTGGACCATTCCTTGTGGACTGGCCCATCTTTTCCGTCAGCACTGCAGTATCCAGCTCTGACATCTTTCCCTCTGTCCCAGCGGGTCCCCTGGGGGCACGAGGTGGCACTGGGGGGTTCTGGGATCCAGCTTTGGGGTTTTGCCTCCCTCACTGCCACAGCTCTGGATCCTGGGCGGCTGCCTGTGCTACATCGTCTGTGTGAGTAAGCCTCCCTCCCGCCCCAGAAACAGCCACAATCTCCTCCTTTGTGTGTTTCTAGCTCAGAAAGGCTGATTCATTCTCTGAAGCAGATTAATTACTTCTGTTATTTAGGGAAAAAAAATCCTTTAGAATTGGTCAGCTTAACTTTCAACTGTATGCACAATGCAGTAAAGCAAATGTGCTCTGAGCCAGAACATAAAAGTTCTCAAGTAATAAGAAACTGAGGGTTGGAATATTTACCTGGTATTTCAGCAGTGGGCTCTGCAGTTTAGGAAGTATTTGTGAATGTGTCTTCTTCTTGACTTATATGACAAACATTGCAAATTTGAGCCCACCATGAAGGTGAACTGGGGAACAAATATTTTTCTTCCCTGATACGTTTTATAACTTGTTTCCATTCTGGTTTACATCATGCTGATGTGGCAGCCGGCTCCCTGAGTAGTTCTCATCTGAAGCCTGGCTGAGCTGCTCCATTTCTCCCTCGAAAGGCATCTTTCCAGCCTGCCTGGCTCTGCTCACTTGTTTATGCACTGATGGGCTGTAGTTCCCCATTTCAGAACAAGCTGTCCAATATTCATGAGTTATTTTATATTTACCCAGTTCTGAGGCTTCTTTTGTAAGCCGGGGGATAAATTCTGAGTTTTGTTGTTTCCATTACTGGAAGTGGACTGAACCTTCACAAACATCACCAAGCCTTAAATAAAGCCTCTATTTATCTAGAAAGTAAGGGAAAGGACTAACACAAAGCTAAATTGATTTACAAGCCTGTGATTCCCAAACTCCTGTTCTGATAACACTTGTAAGCAAGTGTTGGAGCAAGCCATATGTGTAGAGATGAATCACTTATAAACTGATATCCTAATATTAAGTGTATATTAATTTATCAGATAAATATAGTGATTTTCCTCTTAAAGATTAATGACAGCCACATGTTCAGTTGGCATAAAACACTGCAGCTCTTTGGACTATGCAAACCTGAGAATATGACTGAACAAGTGATTTTTTTGCAAAGAATAAACCAGTATTATTTGTTTCTAAAGTGATTTAAATTATACTGCAGGAAAAAAACTGAAAGATATCAAAATGTCAGTATAAGATATCCTGCATGTATAGCAAGGTTGTTTTGCCCCAGCATGAGAATTTCCCACGATCAACCTCTTGAAACAGCTGGATCAAGTACTGTAGCAAAATGAGGGTTAGGCTGGTCAATGTTTTAAGATTACTGCATTATAAAATAGGCTCTTCAAATGTTTTCACCCAGCAGTAGAGAAAATACTCTGAAGGCATCTTTGGAGTGGATTATGTTGAAATCATGCTAAGCCACCCTTCTTCAAGAATTTATTTTAAACGGCTCAAATGCTTAACTTCTTGAATTAGCAGCTGAGCATGTTCTCTGGTTACTCTTAGTAAGCTTCATATTCACACAAGCTCTCAGAAAAGTACCTGGCAGTATCTGGAGCCATTCTCCTTAATGTGTGCAATATGTGCTTCGCCCATGCCATTAGGAATCCTGGCTATGGTCAGCCTTATCTGAACAAAAACACTCAGGATGTTTGCTTTTGGGCTGTTCACCAGATGAGATACCAAGCACCGTGATTCATCAGCAGCTGAATGGAAAAGCTGATCTTGATAGGAGGGAATCGGGTTTGCAGCCTGTTTGGAGAACAGCTGGAAAAATGCTTCTCCCTTCTGTATTCTTCTTGTGTCTTGGTAGCTTTTTTTCAGGAGGTATGTCCATAAAGGTTAATATGGATCTGGTAGCTCTTTGGCTTAGTGGTGCCTTCAACCCTTTCCCCTGTGGACTTCTGGCATCAAACTGGTTTCTAGGGAAAAGCTGTTTTCTGCCTGAAGGTCTTCATCCTTGTGCAAGTGAGGAGCTTTTGTGCTTGTGCTGAAAGAGTACAGCTAAATCCTAGACAGGGCCTGCCTGCCTCTCTCCCTCTGGGACAGGACTCAGAAGGTCTTTTTTCTGTAATTACATCTTCTTGCTGCTGCAGCACTGGTGTGTGTACAAGGAGCAGAGTTCAGCCCCAGTGGCAGCCTTCCTCCTGGCAATGCCTAAGCAGTTCCCTGCAGCCTTAGCACATGTGCAGTATATGCATGCAGGATAAACAAACTGAAGAAATACCAGGCTCCTTTCTCAGCCTGTGCTTAGGAGCACATATATCCTTTAGAAACCTGTGCATGGGTCGGTACACTTTGCTCTGGGCAGAACTGCTGGTGCAGTTTGGGGCTTTGGCAGAGATTTTTGTCATCGCCTGTCCAAAGAAAGCACCCGGTTCCTCACAGTTAATGTTTTCATCTCCCCAGCTGGAAGCACCCTCCCCAAAACAGGAAGTTTTTTGTTGCAGAAGCTTCCTACCAAAAGAACTGCAGAGCAAGTGTTATAGATGTTTTAAGCAGATCGACCCCATTAAAAACAAGGTTCCCAGCAATATGCATGTGTTGCCAGTAGCAAAGTCCTTTATTTTTGTTATTTGAAATATCCATTAAATAGAGACTACTTGAGAAGGCTTTTTTTTTTTACTCCTTTTAGCATCCTCTAAAGTGAATGTATTCAGCAGAAAAGCAGTCAGAGAACTGGTCTGTGACAAGAGGGTTCCAGGGATATCAGTCTCCAAGGAGAGTAGAGAAATTCAGTAAGCAGAAGAGCCAGCAGCAGCCGGATTTGCAGTTCCTGTCTTGCTTCTGTGACTTCCTGAGGATGCTCAGATGTCTCTGCTCCCTAAGGAGGGAGCAAACCAGCTGCTGTCACTGTGCTCTCCCTGGGAAGGTCAGCATTGGTTCACCACATCTGTTTCCCAACAATTCTGGCATCTCCTGCTGTCCCTATGGCACAGGATCGTGTTGAAATTGCCAGACACCTTCTGGGCAGGGGAAGTATTTGGCTCTCCCCCTAAATTTATATGTCTTCACCTGGCTAAATCCCCTTTCAGTGCCATTTCAGCACTTTCTTTGACACTAGATCTTATGGTTGCTTATCTCAGAGCTCAGTTCTCAGATGAACAGAGAAGGTGAATTATCTAGATTTCTTTCCAGGACCCTAATTTCTCCCCTATAAATGTGTGGTTGTCCTCACTGGCTGCATAGGGGACACAATACCCAACAATCCTGTCACAGAGATGCAGAGGTGAATATTACACTTGTAATTATTGAATACACCTATGCTGATTTTTAGTAACTTAGTAGCAAGTGATAGTAGGCATTTTAGGCAGGATCACCTAAAAAGACTCACTGCAGCAGGCCTCTGTCTGGCATCTCTCCCTGCCAGCCAGAGATAAGCTGGGTGTCTCCTTTCCAAAACCCTTGACATGGCTTACTTGAAAAGCCATTGGCACAGGAATGGATTTGTCACAGAAACACAGATCATCAAGAAGATGTTGATTGCTGTAATTAGGAATAATCTAATTCCTAAAGGCAAATGGTCTGTATTTATGGCTGTTTAATTGGATTCCTGCATTTTGTGGATCTGCCATGTGGGCAGTGAAGCCATTGCACTGTGATCCCGAGGCAGCAGAGTGGTACTCAAGCTGTAGAGGATCTCGACTCTACATTGCCTAACATGGGACTAAACTCTTAGTTCTTGATGTAATCTGTCTGATTTTGGTGTAGTTACTATTCAGAGGATCACCAAACCATCTGCTAGAAAACTGGGGTAATATTGGGCTGATTTGTTGAGGGAAAATCATTAGCCCTGTCTCTGCACAACTTGAAAGTAAAGTTTGTGGGACGGAAGCCCAGACGTGAGGGGACGGATCCATAAAAGGATTTTTGCCCTTGAAACCCTACATCCTTGGGGTCTGGGGGCAAAGCTTCATTTCCCAGGCCAGCACTCAGCTCTCCTGGGAGATAAAGCATTTGGACTCCCACTGGCAACCCTCTCCAAGCACAGCAGCTTGGGGCTGCCGCTGCTTCCTCTCGAGGAAGAGTAGGCGAGGTGTGCTGAGGAAGTCCTCTCTCTCTAGGCAGTGCCCAAAGCATTCCATCAGAGACACACACCCATGTCTGGATTCTTTCTGGTCATGCAGTGAAGAGCAAACACCCTTGCTGGGGCCAAGTTATGGATGGATGGGTCAATGGACTTTGGCCGGAGCTGAGCTCAGCAGGGTGCATCGATCTGTCCACGAGCTGCTCCCACTCAGGCTGGCATTAGAGCATGGTGAGGGTGTGGGCAGCTGCCTGCAGCAGACAGGCAAGGCAGCAAACATCTGGAAGCAGCACGAGTGATGCTTGGGTTCTTGGGAGCAAGAGCTGGGTTCCAAACCCCCTCATTTTTCTCAGGTACTGCCCATTGATGCTGCTGTTGTTCATGTCCATGGGGCCTGCAAAGGGACACTGCAGCTCTAGAGCTGGTTTTTCTGCTTTTCAGCCCAACTTCTCTGCTTCTCCTTATTTTATTTTATTATGTTGGAAGACATGCAACCTATCTTAGAAGAGAAACAATTCTGACATTTCTCATAGATGCAGGCTTCAGATGAAGCCTGGTGGGAGCTGATTGATAGCCTTTTACATTTCTTCCATGGTTTTCAAGGACCATGGAATTCCATTTCAAGGAATGTTGCACCATCACAGTCCTTTATTTGCAGGATTTGTTTTTTCTCTTAATTTGCTTTTTTCCCCTAAAACTTGCTGTGAGCTTGGTCCTGCTCCTAAGAACCAGATTAGCAACTAATCTTTTGAGGACTTGGGGATTACATTTCAAGAGTGCATGCTATGTAAAGGCACATTCATTTGCTGTTGTAAAACCCATCATGAATTAACATTAGCCTTGGATTGTATAGACACACTCCCAGAGTGTTTCCTGTGGCAGGATGGAGAATTATGCGGAGTCATTTCCCTGGACATTCAATTGTTATGGTGAAACAGTTTTAATTAGAAAGCACGTGAGCAAATTGGTCTTTTAAAGGCCAGCTGAATTTGGACAAAGGGCAGACAGATCAGTGTATTTCTAATACTGGTGGAGTTGTGCTCATGTACAGAAGGGTTGAGTTTCCCACTTAAGGCAGGAAGACTCTTGCTTTGGGCTCCAACTTTTGATCTAGGAGTTTCAGTACAGGATAGAACCTCACAGGGTAAGAAATAAACAGCAATTGAAGCCTAACTGCTACCTTCAGCTGGGCAGGAGGCCTGTTCTAAAATGGGCCATGTTGAAATATTCGCAATTTAATAATGACTGGGTTTCACTTAACACCTCCCGAGAGGCTGAATGGATGCATTTTGCAGCTGTGGTTCACAAACTAATCTCCACGTGACCTGTCAACCAGAAATGCACAGAGACAGATATTTACTGTTAACAAGAGCTTTTAATGTCTTCAGAGCCTGCTCAGCCCATAAAAGCTGGGCTGGACTGAAGCTCAGCAGGACCTTAGGGGTGCCTAGTGTTGGCAGGATTCTCATCATTGAGTCCCTGCCCAGAGGACACTGCCTGAGCCCCCAGCCTTTGCCATGCTGCTCCTCTCCCAGCTCCCATGGTGGGCAGCCTCGGGTTAGACATCCTCAATATTTTAAGCTGTCCTGGCTCTTCTAGTGCTGCAGAGAGCCCTGAGATTTTGCAGTGTTTAAAGCTCTGGTGCCACAAAGCCAGAAAACCTAACACAGCTTATGCAAGATGCAAGGGGCTGTCCCCACCCACCCCCACGCTCTTCATCCCACCACCCTGGCCATCCTGCATCCTCTTTTTTACTTTTTTTTTCCTCCTTTCCTTTGACAGATCATTTCCCTGCTTTGGTCATTTCCCTACTCTGAGTCACCCCATGCTAGGACTGCTTTCTGATGCTGGCAGATAGACATGGAGTGGGTTCAAGGCTCCCACCCCCCCACCCCATGGGGAAGTGTCACAATCCCAGTGGCCAATACAGTGTGAATGAGAGGGGTGACAAATGACATGCAAATGCCTTCCCTGGAGGCTACAGAGAAGTTACTTCCTTGTACCTTTTCTAAGACTGGTATTTGCATACTATTAGACACTGACATCCTGTTGAACTTTCTTAGAGCGTGCAATTTATAGATATGCTCATTTGGGGATTTAGACTTTATTGACTGAAGGTTGCTTGGCAGAGAAGGAGAAAAGGAGCTGGCTGGGGTAGGGAAGTCTCACACAACTGGTACAGAAGGATCCTTCCATGTGAGAGGGACAAGGGAATAATTCGGCTTCAGCTGTGAGGTAGGAATTTTTCTCTCTGGCAGTTTTCTCTGTCCTATTGGCATCCTGTGGAGGTGTTTAAAAACATCAACAGAAAAAAAATGCAGTGAAAGGGTTTTGCCTCTCATAATATCTGCTTGTGTGACAGCTTCCCACAGAGCAGAAGCCAGGAGTCTTAGAAAGTTACCACTGCACTGTCCATGTTGCTGGATAACAGCTCCTGCTTCTCACATGACCCCAAAATCATAATAATAAATTGCATCCCAAAATGCCAAATGGTGCTGGGATTGCTGACAGGTGGAGTGCTGCTTGAGCGTATGGGCATCTGGAGCAGAGGGGCCTCCAGACTCACCTTACTCCTAATCAAAGTTTTCATGGGATCTGGACCTGAGTCCTGTATCTTTGCATCTGGGGTCCAAGGCTCCCGTGGGTCTGCTGTTGATCTGGAGCAGCCCAATGATTTATTTATTTGTTTATTTCCTGTGAAGAAGGCACTGGTGATTTTTTTTTCAGTGGTGTGGTTAAACCTGGTGTAACCCCACCACTACCAAGACATATTGAATGGACACATTTACTCACTATGGGAGACATCACACGGTATTGTAGCTTGTATTTGCCCAGGAGAGAAAAGCTGTGCTAGCACACAGCATCCTGATAGTGGTGGGGCTGAATCAGGACAATGTGTTTTTCCTTTATCTGTGAAAGAATATACTGGCAAAATACCTACAAATTTATACCAGTATGGCCACTTTTTGTCTATGCACTGAAGTTCTTCTCTGGGAGTTTGCTGCCAGAAGAAGCCATTGCCAGCCCTGTGCCAGGCCCAGTCAGTGTGTGGATGGCAAAGCTCCTGCCCACCAGCTGCAGCAGGCTGTGTGTCCGTGCTCTCTTATTTCCTAAAGACAAAACACTCCCCATAATGGTGTGGCACTGCTGTGGACACAGATGACCTGCGCTGTGTTGTGAGAGCTCCTGTGTGCCTCACTTGTGGGCTGTTCCAAAGCAAAGCATAGTGTGCCAGAGACTCCATGAGCTTCTTCAGTATTGAAGAGCAAGATTGGGCCCTCATTCAAAGACCTTTTCATTTTTTTGAGCATAAATCACACATTGTGGCCTTTGATACAGTGAGGATTAATGTATAGAATATGTAGATCTGAAGGCTACTGTGACTGCATCAGAAGGATGGAGCAGCACTAGGTTTGCATGCTGAGGCAAGGGCTGTTGGGCAAACCATGCCTTTGGCTTGCTCCCCTGAATTTCCCACTGTACCCTTACCCTCAGCTCCCCTGGGAGACTGAGAGCACTGCAGGTTCCTACAGATGCTAATGGGCCCACACCAAGGGGTCAGGTTGGTTTCTAAGGTAGAGATTTGTGGTTCCCCCCCACTAGTCTCGGCGTGTGGGAGGATGGTTTTGTTAGTCTGTACGTACGCGAGCTGTTCCGGCGCTGCACGGGAAAACACAACAGTACCAATGAAAGCAAAAGGAGAGGTGGAGAAAACCCATCACGCTTCTAGAAGTGATTTTTGGAAAGCACAAAGCCAGGATGTTTTTTCTTTTTAGTGACTGAGTAGTCTGACATGTTGCAAAATACAAAGGCTCGGCATATTCCCAGCAGCAGAGTGAAAGCTGGAACTACCCAAAAGCAAAACCTGTCATTAGCAGTCAGCCAGGCAGAACGGGCTCCTGAGTGCCAGGAACAGGCACAGAAGGGAGAAGAGGCTGAGCAGTTTGTCTCAGGGGCCAGCAGTGTGCTCCAGCAGCCTTGTGGAGGAAAGCAGAGGGCTGCGAGGGCAGAATGTGGGATTGGGATGCTCCCAGACTTCAAAGGGCAGCAAGGAGCTACTGTGCCCCCTCATGCACCCCCATTCTTCAGCATAGGCAGCATGTTTGCTCCCAAAAAATCAGAATGGTTTTGACCTGCAATTTCTCTCCCTTTTGTTTTCACTCAGTTATACTTAGCTGCCCTGAGAAATCTCTCTTTACATGTCCTCCCCAGTCCTTGCTGTGATCCATGTCATCCTGGAGGCATGTAATAATTTAGACTGAAAGCTGTGCTGTGCAGCTCTGTTCTCCACAGCTTCACAGGATGGAGAGAGTATTGACGTGCCCTGATTTATCTCCCACAGATGTCATCTCCCTAGGAGCTGACTTGAAGGACAGAGGGGCACAGAAAAGTCAATCTGGGTAGCACCTGATTCAGAAAGAAAGGAGGAGGAAATTTTATGAACTAGGTTGGATGGATGCAGGGAACATTATAACTTTGCAAACCCAATGATCCAAGAAGTTAGCACCATGAACTGCAGTGTTGCTGTGGCCGGGCACACGAGGGCAAGCCTTTAGGATGCCTTTATGTTTCCCAAAGGAATCTTCTAAAATTAAGAGTATTTTTGTGTTGATGCTTCTTTAGTTGCCCTTCCCCACCAGGCCTAACCAACCTGTGAGGGTAAATAGTAGATGAGGAGAATGTTGTATTTAAGACATGTAGATGTGGCACTTGGGGATATTGTCTGGGGACATTGCTCCCACCATTGCACCTTCCTCTATGGCCTGGGAAACAAAAAGCAAAGGTCCCCATGCCCTTCCGCTGGCAAGAGGTGAGGTGTATTCAGCCACTGAAGTCCAGCTTCTTGTGTGTTTTTGTCAGGGGACTGTCCTTCCCTCAGCCAACATAGTCTAAGTGGCCTCCGTGAGCCAGCCAGACAGATGTGTACCACTTTAATCCTTATCTGTCTCACTCTACTGAGATCACTTACCTGCTAATAAGCTCCTGTTGTCAAAGATAAAAGGTGAAACTATCAGTCCTTTAAGAATGTATCTGAACATCTTTGCAACACTTTGCTTCATGAAAAAATATGGAAAGATGTTGCATTCATAATATATCACTCATATCTGTGTTTGTAAACAGATTTATCGCACCATCTGCAGACTCATACTACCATCTCTTCCATGTTAATTTCCTTTCCATTTATATAGTACAGCTCCTATTTAATTTATTCCCTTTTTTACAATTAGATACCTTAGACATCTCTTTTTCTTCCCTACAGAAAGGGCACACTCTCTGTGGGGAAGAACGTTTAATCAATCCAATTTGTTCAGTTTATTGCATAAAAACACAAGCTGGGACTGTTTGTAGAGGTACCTGCCTGTTTCTGTTTCTCATCTCTTCACATCTGTGTGGAACAGGTGGGAGGGAAGGATAATTCAGAACAAATCCATTGGTAAACAGGATACTCTGTCAGTATTTCCTGTCTCCTGTTGTGCTGGTGGACCTTAATTTTCAAGAATCAGCAAAGTCTCAGGTCAATAATGCTATTATAATTTCTCTGACTTGCTGTAGCTGATGCAATATAACATAATACAAATAGAATGTAATGAAGGATTTATGCGTCTGGGAGCAAAAAGCCACCCTACTTTGTTATCTGGTTTGTTAAGGAATGTTTGTCATTTTCAAATTAAAAAAGTGATTTGCCAAGTATAAAAAAGAAGTCACAGGAGAGAGAGGGAGCTTGCAGTTGGCAGACACTTCTGTAGCCCCTCGGGCTGACCAGCACCCAGGTTGGATGGTCCTCAGCACTGCCCCGCACCAAAGGTCCAGGCTTGACCCCGGGCACTGGAAAGGAATGGCTGGGCTCAATACATACGGAGCAGGATCTGACTGCGGATCTGTAGGAGCACCTCTCCAGCCCCATGACTGTAAATTCACTGTGGTGAGAGATGTAGGGCACTGCCCCATCACCAGGGCTCTGACCCTGGAGCAGGACACTTTTGCTTCTCTCCCTCCAGGCAGGGAGGATCTTTCTTCTCCTTTGCATCAAGCCTAACCCAAATACCTGGGCTCAGGTACAGGGGAGGGACTGGGGTTGACTAAGCCCAAGAAGAATTTTAGCAAGAGTAAGGGCTCTGGGCTGCAGACATTGATGACAAATCTTAGAAACTCAAGCCTGTGCTTTGGCAGGAGGGTTTGTTGTTTGGGATTTGGTTGGTTGGGTTCTTTTATGGTCCTTTTTATCACTTTTCAGCTGTACAGTGTGTTCTCAGATGGTATATCCACAACTTCATGTTTTTTGATCATGACTGTCATTTTTTTCAGCCAACAGAACAGGGCATTTGGCCAGCTCCTTTCCCATTGAAGCAAAGGGAAACTCTGCAAGAGGGTTTCTCCAGAGCTCTCTAGAGGGATTTTCTGTTACCATATCCTGCTGACTCCTCCACCCCTCTGACCTCTCAATGCAGACTTTGATGCTGTGAGCTGAGTGCCCCTGCCAGACAGTCCCACCATCACCTTCTCTGGGGGAAATTGTTCAGATATCCTATCCCATCACACTTTGCATCTTTCCAAGAGGCATGTTTAGGCCTATAATATCATGCCTACCACAGATCAGTGAGCAAGCCCTTTGGCTGTATATTTCCCAGGGTGTGACTGCCAAAATGAGGTTTTGGGTAAAACAGAAGCCATGTGGCTCGGCTGCAGGGAAGCAGCCAGGACTCTTCCCAACAGTGCAGTCCCCAGGAAAAATCACAAGGCAGGCTTTAAAATGGGATTACTTCCAACCAATGTAAACAGTCCATCCTTTATCTTGGCTTTCTGGCAAATAAAACCTTCCAGAAACTACTCAGTTTAGATTTGTCAAGCCTTTTCTCTACTCACTGCAGGGCTAGAAACCCTTGTGCTGGAGCTGGGAAGGGAAAATGAGACTCTCCTATAATCCCTTCATCCCCCTACGTGCTGAGTTTTGGGGACCAGCTGCCCCAAGGCTATTTTGAGCCCTGTGCAGGCTCTGCAGCCCAGGGGAACAGAGATCCCAGTGGCATGGCACAGAGGAGAGGTCATGTCAGTGGCTGGCTTTGGGTCCAGCAGGTTTATCCCCTTCTTATGGGGCAAACTGTCACTTCTGGGAGCAATTCAGCTTTAAAACGATTGCATGCAGCTTTGAAAAGGACTTGCATTGTATAACTTAATCGCTGTGGGTCTAAAAAATAGTAATCCTGCCTAAAACCATAAAATCTGGCACCAAGAGTTACACTTGGCTTTACAGTTTCTCTGTGCTGAATCAGCTCCTGACCCTGCTGCTCTAACAACCTGGCTGAACAGGCCATGTCCTCCAGGGAGATGGGACATTGCTCCCTATCTCCAGAAAGGTGTTCTGCTGTTTTCATAGCCTTCCACTGCTGTCCCTGCACTCACAGCCTGTCAGGCTCTCACATTATCGTGCACAAACACCACGTTTGCAAACATATTTGCTATTACAGCAGACAGGAAGGGATTTAAGTGAGTGCTATAAAATTAACCTCAACATCAGTCAAAAGAAACAAAAGCAAAAAAGAATAGGGTAGTTGGATGCTCTTATGAGCAGGATATGCTCAAAATGACTTCTCCATCCCATTATAAATGCTTAGAAACTGCACAGCCTCTTCAGCACAGTGAGATTTTAAAGTGGTTTAATGGGCATTAGGTGTTTAGAGCTGATAATGCTGCTTCCAACCTTATCCTTTCACTGCATGAAAATAGGTAGTGGCTATTGACTGGGTGTAAACTGGCTACTTTTAAAGCTGTATTTGCTGGCTTGGATGTGCTAAAAGTCTCTCCACAGAGGTTTCATAATCTGAATGTAATGTGTGTGTTTAAGGTGCAGATATATTGAGTTTCTTCAGTAGAGGACTGGTTCCAGTGTGTGCCCTACATGCTGAAGAGCTGGGACCTGCTGTAGTTGGGCTTTACATCCTGATCACTGGAGAAAAAATGGGGCTACCAGATAGTTCATGGTCAGTCCTGACAAAGTCCTCACTTTGTCTTTCTTTTTTCTTTCAGAACAAACTGTTCACAATGTCAATCAAAAAGGAAGGTGCCCACAAGAAGTGGGCTGCCCTGAAGGAGAAACTTGGACCCCAGGAGACTGATCAGTCAGAGGCCAACCTGGAAAATGCAGAGCCAGAGCTGTGCATCCGTCTCCTGCAAATGCCATCAGTGGTGAACTACTCTGGGCTGAAGAAGCGTCTGGAGAACAGTGACGATGCCTGGATGGTCCAGTTCCTGGAGCTCTGTGGGCTTGACCTCCTTCTGGAGGCCCTGGACAGGCTGTCTGGGCGAGGAGTGGCCAGGATATCTGATGCCTTGCTTCAGCTCACCTGCATTAGCTGTGTGCGAGCCGTCATGAACTCCCACAAAGGCATTGAATACATTGTGAGCAATGAGGGCTACGTCAGAAAACTCTTCCAAGGTGAGAAGACATCCTCCTGTTTCATCCATCACATGCAGCATGATGGGGAGGGACTTTCCTGTTGCTTATTCTCCTGCTCTGTGGCAGGCTTGTTGGAAATTGTTGGTCGCAACTGACTAATGAGATTGTTTTCTTCTTTAAAATAATCCTGCTATGAAATCACATTGCCTTTGCCACCCAGTGCTATTTCCACACAAACATTGGCATTCACTGAGAAGCTGGGGATAAACCAAGTCTTAGCTGTACACAGGCATGAGAAGTCTTTGACTGTTCAGTTGTCAGCAGACATTTGCTATTCAGTCTTTATGAGCCCCAGGGGCAGGGGGAGAGGAATTGACAGGGCTTGAAGTCTTGTAAAGAGGAGGGAAGGTGGCGTGGTTTAGACTCAAGAGAGCCTATTCTCTGCTGTTCAGCCTGTTCCTTCTAGAGGATGGCTGGTAACATCACTTATATTCTCTTGCCATTCACTTGGCTCATCGTTAGGTATGAAATTCATCAGATCATCTCCTAGAACTTACTGTACAGCACTTAATGATGCTGCTGCTGGAAGGATAACTTCTGTGCTGCTCCACAGAGATCACAGCTGCACCCAGAAACTCTTATTAATAGCTTTTTAAAATGCATTTAGTCTGAAAGCTGGCTTGCTGTCCTCTTCAGTTTTGAAGTCCCCTTCCTCCCTCTTCACCCTGCATTTTCTTAGCCTGTTTGAAATATTGAGTTGGCATTTTTATGCTGTGAAAAACAGGAGAGTATCCTGGGTGTTTCAGTGTTCAAGCTTCTTTTTTGCACTAATAAAGGAAAAAATAAA
This sequence comes from Xenops minutus, assembly GCA_035221455.1. Lineage (NCBI taxonomy): Eukaryota > Metazoa > Chordata > Aves > Passeriformes > Furnariidae > Xenops > Xenops minutus. The sequence continues at coordinate 54,855,823 of JAWWEE010000158.1, forward strand.
ATGGTCTAATCTGCTCTCTCCCAGCTTCCAGGGCTCCCAGAGAAAGACTAATGGAAGAAGGGAATACATGGGGACCAGTTAGAACAATTGGTCTAATTGATATGCATATTGGGCTCTTCTGCACTAAAAATAAGAATAATTAATCAAGGAAAATTGTTCATCTGCTGTTCTAGAAAACAGAAAATGGGAACTAAATTGTGTGATTGTGAGTGTTGAAATCTTGGCTGATGTTTCAGCATGCTGTGAGGACGTGGAAGAGATGAAGAACTACAGGCTGCACCAAAATGCCAATTGGGTACCTGTAGCATTTACTGTTCCCACCAGAAGTTACTATCACGTAATGCTGTTGGGATGGGATATCTAGACATTGAGATATTTTTCTTCCCATCTTTCACATAGAGAGTCCCCTCCTTCTGTCTTTTTTCTATCACTGGTCATAACCAATGTAGCAGAAGACACTGAGACTCAGAACATTATTGTCATTATGAATTCTGCTTTGTTTTGTTCTGTTTTCCTTCCAGCACTTGACACAACTAATGTCATGGTCAAAAAGCAAATATTTGAGCTCCTGGCTGCACTGTGCATTTACTCATCAGATGGCCATGCTTTGGCTCTGGATGCCTTGGACCATTACAAGGCAAGTGTTGGGTTGGAGCATAAGGCATGGCTCAGCTCTGATCCATATACCACAGAAAAGGGTGGGAATGAAAGTTATTTTGCATTGATTTACTAAGAGAAGCAGGTATTTATAAGGTGAAAACTGTTGGAAGTTTTTCCTGGACAGCATAAGTCTATGGTGCTGTTCTGTGACTTGTCTAGACAGATGACTGCTTTCTGGCAGGAAAAGCACCACCAGATCAGCAAAATAGTGCCACATCCACAGGTTTCACTGACAAAGAGCACAGGTATGTGCATCAGTTATCAGAAAGCATAAAGGGATCCAAGAGTTGTTTCACTGACTTTCTCTGCCAAGCAGACACTGCTCCATAATGGAGTGCTGCTTTTACCTGTGTCTTCCTGTCCTGTGCACAGTGGGATAAGCGGAGGTTTTAAGGTACTAATTCCATCTGAGAGCCTGCACCACAGTGGTACACATTTATGTCTATGTAGACTATTCATGTCGTAATATCACCTGTGTTATTAACAGAGTGTGAAGAACCAGCAGTATCGATTCAGCATCATAATGAACGAGCTCTCCAACACAGACAACGTGCCATACATGGTGACACTGCTGAGTGCTATCAATGCCATCATACTGGGGACAGAAGAGCTAAGAACAAGGACACAAATCAGAAATGAATTCATAGGTAAGGATGTTTGTTGCTCCTAACTTTCTCCAGAGAAAGTCATTTGCCAAACATGGGCTTTTTTCAGATGTAGCTGTAAGGTGCCTGAAGAGGACTGTGCAGCAGAACTGCAAATATTAATTTTCTTCTTTCCTTTGACCTCTATTCTCAACAACCTTTCTGTGACCAGATTTTTTTTAACTGTGATCCTTTCCCATAGCTTTGATCTTTTCTGGAATCCCAGCAGCATTGCATCACTTGAGCTTCTTCAGAACATTTCTATAACCAACCATCTTATGTGGCCACATTTCCATATGTTGCAACTCCTTATAAGAGTTGATAAGGTTTCTTCATTCTGTGTCTGCTCAGTTGAACCACAGAAGCTGTCCCGTGATTCAGAAATTCTTTCCAACTGTTTGAATCCTGGGGTCCTAGGTCCCATTGTTGGGATTCACCTCATGTAATGGGAGCATCTGAGCTGGTGAGCCTGGACTCCATTTTTATCCGTGGAGAGCAAAGGACATTTGACCATATCTAAGTGATTTTAGATATCTAATTTGGGCTAAGGTCACTCATGCCCCAAAAGTACCTGTGTCCTTCACTAACTCCAGGGGGTTTGCTCACTGATTCACACCGCTGCTGCAGATGTGTACTGTGGTGTTTCATCATTTACCAGATGACCCTACCCACTTTGAGAGATACATATGAAGATATTTTCACTTTTTCTCTCTGCAGAAAGTGTTTATGAGCCTAACATGTAAAGATCATAATAAATCAGTACCAAGTGAGACATAATGCAATATCTATCCTTTTATCATTCCAGGGCTCCAACTGTTGGATGTTTTAGACAAACTAAGGTAAGGATCACTGGTTACATTTATTTTATAAAGAAGATTCATAGTGAGGTAGTTTTGAAAACCTAATACTTATCAACCTTCTGTTGTGTGAAGTGCAATGTACCTGGGTGGAGTGCACCACTCTTGTGTGCACCCCTTACATGGGAAGTGAAGGCATTCAGCCAGTGTTAAGATGCTCTTGCCAACCACAGTGTCATGGGGACAGCTGTTGGCACAGATGGCACGGACAGAGGCGCTGGGCACAGATGGAGTAACAGTGTCCTCACTGGGGCCGTGTTTCAGACTGAGCCTGGAGCAGTGCTGTGGGCTCACTGAGCAGCTTGCTCTATTCAAAACCACTTCACTGCTGCTGTTGGTCCCACAAGCATCCAGCTAAAACAATTTACTAATGTGTATCTGGGTATAATTTAAAAATTATGTTCTGTCAGAAACTTCCATGATAGTTTCTAGAATGTATTTTATGTGAGTTGCAGTTATCCATGTAACTGGAATTGCTCCATCCAACACCATAAAAATTAGGAAAGAGATGTTTCAGTAGTGCAGCAAGGATAGACTTATTATACTAAATGGTCTCAAGAGTGCTGAAAAAGTCAGTTTTAGAGTGGCTCAGGTTTTTTTAATCCAATTTTGAGGAATAGAGAAGGAAGTTTTGCAAACAGAAACATCACTGGAATATTTTCAATTTGTTCTGACTTTAAAAAAAGAAAGAAGGTGGCCAGTTTCTAAAAGGTGGGAATGCTGCTCTGTTGTTACAGCTCTAAGGAGAGTTCACAGCAAGCATACCCTGGGTCAGGTTATGCCATGAAAAGTCCCATTCCTTTGTATGTGTTGACTGTAGGAAGAGATATGTTCAGTTAAAGAAAGGATGCACTGATGGCATCCAATCCTTTATAAATAAGGCAGAGTTGGGTACTTTGAACACCAACTGGCTGAGTCTGAAGGCAGAGAGATAAAAGCCATCTAAACAAAAACAATCATCTGAAGATCAGTGAAGGGCTCTCCAGTGAAAATGAATGCTGTAATATTGCAGAGACATCGAGGAGGAGGATTTGCTTATCCAGTGTGATACATTTGAGGAGTTCAAGATAGAAGATGATGAAGAATTACTAAAGATTTGTGATGGGATAAACATGAACGATCATCATGAGGTCTTTTCATCTCTCTTCAATAAAGTAAGTAGGCCCTCATATGGGGTGCAAAGTCGCACAGTGGCAAAGTTCACCCACTTTGCTTGGAACCAGCCTCACTGTGATGGAAAGCTGCCCTGTCTTCCAGGTGAGCCGCTCTCCAGTCTCCATCCAGCTGCTGTCCATCCTTCAGAGCCTGCTGCACTTGGAACCATCTCATCAGTCCAGCCTCCTGCTGTGGGAGTCCTTGGATGCTGTAGTGAACAGAGCCATTTTGCTTGCAAATGACAGTAAGAACGGCATATCCATCCTCTTGTTTCCCCTTGTCCCACCCACAGCCCACAGAAGTCTTTCCCAAATGTGCAGGAAATAATCTGTGGGACTTGGTAAGAGCTGAACAGAAGATGGGACAAAGCTACACTTCCTGCATACAGTCAAGTCTTGATGCAAAGTTCCATCCATGTGGATGGCCATGTTTAGGAGTGGGCTTGGGATTCACAGTCTTGCTTTAATGGTTAATCCCCAAGCTTTGGGTCACAGGAGTCAGTTGGAATCTGTCCTCATTGGCACTACCTTGTCTTGCTGGCAGCCTTTTTCAAAACAGTGTTTGTGGGCTGAGAGCACGGGAAGGAAGTTGCTTGGAAGCCACAAGTGTAGTTGTATAAAGTGACACCAGGGTGTGGGCTCCATGGCTCCAGATCTGCTTGGTGAAGGTTGAATAGCATGAAACAGCCTTTGGGCCCCGTGCCCTTCTCTGATCCTGACTTGTTTCTGTAGTTCAAGGGAACACAGTTGAAGAAGTCATCGAGAGGCTGCTGTCGACCAAGAAACATCCAAACAAGCAAAAGCGAGCTGAGAACCGGCTGTCTGGGGGTATAGCTGGAGGCATCCAGGATGAGCTAGAACCATGTGCACGTGCAGCTCGGAGTCCAGTGGGATCATCAAACCCCTCCAAGGCACCAACAGCATCCTCAGGTCCCCTTGCCAACGAGAAGAAGATCTCATCCTGCCAGTTCGCAGGCTGCTCTGCTTTGCCAGAGACATCTAACCCTCCATCAAACACTGGTCCCACCCCTGCTCCTCCAGCCCCACCACCTCCACCCCCACCCTCTGGCACAGCAGCCATGAACCCCACATCCCTGGTGTCAAATACACCTCCAGCCCCTCCGCTCCCTGGCATCCCTCCACCCCCACCCCCATTGCCTGGCATGGAGGGTATTCCCCCTCCTCCTCCACCATTGCCAGGCATGGCTGGCATCCCTCCCCCTCCTCCTCCATTGCCTGGCATGGTGGGCATCCCACCTCCTCCACCCCCATTGCCT